>LR750262.1:527600-707827 GCA_902729485.2 Mus minutoides
TGTTTGAGGCAGGGTTTCTCTGTGTAACTCTGGCTGTCCTGGAACTCACTTTGTAGACCAGGCTGGTCTCAAACTCAGAAATCCACATGCCTCTGCCTCCCAAGTGCTGGGATTAAAAGCGTGCGCCACCACCACCCAGCCACAGCAACTCTTATAAAAGAGCGTATTTAATTGGGACTGGCTTACAGTTTCAAAGATTTAGTCCGTTATTTATTTATTTATTTATTTATTTATTTTTTGGTGAGAAGCAAGGCAGCACACAGGCAAACTTGGTGTTGGACAAGCCAAGATGTCTACATCTTGATCCATAAGAAGCAAAAAGAAGGCTGGCTTACATTGGTCAGAGATTGAGCATATATGACACCTCAGCGTTAGCCTCCACAGTGACATACTTCTTCCAACAAATTCACACTTACTCCAACAAGACCATACCCTTACCAATGCCATTCCCTATGGACCAAAGCATTCAAACACAAGAATATATGAGGGACAAACCTACTGAAACCACACCCCCCCACACACACACACCAAAAAAATCCAATTATTTCTATGATAACAAAGAGAAGAATGAAGACTGGTTGTCACCATATGAACTTAGTAAAAGGTGAAAATACAAAAATGCAAATAGTTAAATTTGGAAGTCTTAGGTCACAAGAATAATTCTTGGACATGCTCTGCTTACTATTGCAAGGCATTTGGAGACAGGGTATGAGAGGATCCGGAGTTTAGATTTCTCATTAAAATAAGTTTAATTTTATTTAGATTCAAAAATTAGTAATATTATCCTCAAATATCTAATCTGATTTGAACCTAGAAAATGGATAATGAAAATGGATTCTTAGTCTTTTCTATAATATTTTAGTGGTGTGCAATGCCAGGATATGCTTTTGTAGTATATATTAGTAATATGTGAAGTAGTCTCAACTGTACTTAATATTTATAATTAATACCATTTAAAAATAAAGTGAAGGACATTATGTGTTGAGAAGGACTGAGATTACACATTAATGGTTATTATTATTATGAATTATTATTAATGGTTATGGTCATTAATGGAATGAGAAGGACACATTAATGGTTATTAAAAAGTCAAGCCCAGTGTGGTGTCACACGCCTTTAATCCCAGCACTCGGGAAGCAGAGGCAGGTGGATTTCTGAATTCAAGGCCAGCTTGGTCTACAGAGTGAGTTCCAGGAGAGCCAGGGCTATACAGAGAAACCCTGTCTCAAACAAACAAACAAACAAACAAACAAACAAAAAAGTCAAGTAAATGTTAAACTTAAGATATATTTTGATCAAAGATCTCCACATAAAATCAGATATAATGACTCTAATAGAAGAAAAAGTGGGAAAGAACCTTGAACACATTGGCACAGAGGAAAAGTTCCAACAGAACACCAACTGATCACCCTCTAAGATCAAAAAATGACAAATGGAACCTCATAAAATTGAAAAGCTTCTGTAAGGCAGAGAACACTGTCAATAAGACAAAACCCACAGATTGGAAAAAGATCTTTACCAATCCTACATCCAATCGAGGGCTAATATCCAAAATACACAAAGAACTTTAGAAGTTAGACATCAGAGAACCTAATATCCTATTAAAAAATGCGGTATAGAGCTAAACAAAGAATTCTCAATTGAGGAATCTCGAATGGTTGTGAAACACTTTTAAAAATGTCCAAAATCCTTAGGCACCAGGGAAATGCAAATCAAAATGACCCTTATATTCCATCTCACACCAGTCAGAATGACTAAGATCAAAAACTGAGATGACAGCAGATTCTGGTGAGGAAGTGAAGAAAGAGGAACACTCCTTTATTGATAGTTGGATTGCAATCTGATACAACTCTGGAAAGCGGTTCCTCAGAAAATTGGAAATAGTAATACCTGAGGATCCAGCTATACTGCTTCTGGACATATACCCAGAAGATGTTCCAACTGGTAAAAAGAGCACATGCTCCACTATGTTCATAGCAGCCTTATTTATAATAATCAGAAGCTGGAAAGAACCCAGATGTCCCTCAACAGAGGAATGGATACATTGAATGTGGTACATTTACACAAAGGCTTCTACTCAGCTATTAAAAAAAAAATTATTTCATGAAATTCACAGGCAAATGGATGGAACTTGAAAATATTGTCCTGAGTGAGGTAACCCAGTCACAAAAAACACACATAGTATCAACTCACTGATAAGAGAATATTAGCCAAAATGAAGCTCAGAATACCCACGATACAACTCAAAGATTATATAAAACCCAAGAAAAAGGAAGACCACACCGAAGTGTGGTCTTGGTAAGTAGAGAGAGGGAGGGGTTAGGATGGAGAGAAGAAGGGGAGGGAAAAGGGGGTCGGGTTCAGATATGGGAGGAGATGGGGAGGAAGTACAGAGGGTCAGAAGTTTGAAAGGAAAGTGTGTAGCAGTGGGCAAGGGAGAACTGGGTGTAGCCGCTAGAAAGTCCCAGATGCCAGGAACCCAACAGGGAGGACATTAGCCAAAAGACCCAACAAAAGGGAGAGAGAACCTGTAGAGACCATATCCAGAGGTTAGGCAAGGCCCCCAGTTGAGAGATGGGGCCACTCACCCACCTCAAAAATATTAATCCAGAATTCCTCCTATCAAAGGGAACTGCAGGGACAAAGAGTGGAGCAGAGAGTGAAGGAAAGGTCATCCAGAGACTGCCCCACCTAGGGATCCATCACATCTACAGACACCAAACCAAGACATTATTGTTGATGCCAAGAAGTGTTTGCTGACAGGAGCCTGGTATTGCTGTCCCCTAAGAGGATCTACAAGACCCTGACCAAAATAAGTGCAGATGCTCGCAGCCAAACATCAGCCTGAGCACTCTTCCAATGGAGGAGTTATAGTAAGGACTGCAGGAGTTGAAAGGGTTTGCAGCCTCATAGGAAGAACAATATATCAACCACCTAAACCTCCAAAAATTCCCAGGAGCTAAACCACCAACCAATGAGTACACATGGTGAGACCATGCTCCACTGGATATGTAGCAGAGGATGGCATTATCAGACATCAATGGGATGAGAGGTCTTTGGTCCTGTGAAGAATCAATGCCCCAGTGTAGGGAAATGCTAGAGCATTGAGGTGGGAGTGGGTTGTCAAGAAGTGGAGCACCCCCATAGAGGCAGGAGGTTGGGGGGGATATGGGGTTTGTGGATGGAAAACTGGAAAGGGGGATAACATTTGAAATGTAAATATATAAACTAAGTAATAAAAAATAAAAATAAAAAGATATACTATTTTGCCCTAAAAAAGGAAAGATTTTTTTTTTTATGAAATAATTAGACAGACATCTAAACTATGTAATATCTGCTTTCTTTTGGGGGAGGGGTTGAGACAGGGCTTCTCTGTGTAGCCTTGGCTGTCCTGGAACTCACTCTGTAGACCAGGCTGGCATCAAACTCAGAAATTTGCCTGCCTCTGCCTCTGCCTCTGCCTCCCAAGTGCTGGAATTAAAGGCATACACCACCACACCCAGCCAATATCTGCTATTTTTAAGTTACAGTATCTATCTCATTAGAGAATGTTTGTTTTAAGGCTCAGAATGCCATATCGCAAAGACATTTGAATTAATGAATTTTCTGTCATGGCTTAATTATTCTTAATCATATAATTTTCTTTAAATGTTATATTTCAAATGTAAAAATGTACATTTCTTTTATATTTTAATGTATATTTTCTATGTTCTAAAGTATAAGTTATATTTCTTGTATATTTATCTTTTCTCATTGATTTTACTTTCCTGGGTGTATACGCATTGTTTTGTGCTTGATGTTTATGGGTTCTTACACCCACACAAAGCACATATATATACAATCTTATTAAGTTTCATACAGACATCAATTAGTTAGAGTACAGAATTGTAACATTTACTCCTACTGCTTTATAAATGGTATTGCCATGCATATACATACATATTTAAATATATAAGCCTATTGATATTTTATTTACTTTTCCATTGTTGTGAGGAAACACCATGATCGAGGCAATTTATAGAAGGCTGAGTTTATATAGGAATCACTCTTTCAGGTATATAAAGACTGGTTAATATTATGGAAGAGTGACAGCAGACAAGCATCTGAACTAGAGCTGTAAGTTGAGAGCTGAGAACTCACACTTTGATCTGCAGACAATAAGCAAAAAGACAAAGCTGGGAATGCATTGCAGCTTTCAGAACCACAAAGTTTGGCACTAGCATAATTCCTCCAGCAAACCATCACTCCCTGTGTCTTCCCAGACAACACCAAACTGGGACTTTATTATTCAACTTTGAGAGTATATGGAAAAATGTGTATATTCAAGTCATCACACAACTATCTGTAAGACATATATATGTATACAAATGTAAAATATATTGCAAAAACGGTGAAACCAACTACTGAAAGTGTGATTAAGTATTAAAGTGATTCTGTGGGTTACTTGTTTGTTCTATATTAACTACCATGAATGGACCTTTATTAGGACAAAAGAAATAACTAAATCAAGCCTTAGTGTTATACATGTTTATTAGAAGATACACATTCTTTATATTAGACAGAGGTATTACTGTTCTCCTGACTTTTATATACTTTCTACTTCAAGTGCCAAATAGAACCATATGTAGGAATACAACATGATCAAAGTTTAAAGAAACAGAACTTTTAAATAATATACACAATAAAAGATAGAACCCAGCTGTATATTATTGAGAAAACATAAGGATGCAAGAAGAATTTTCACTTCTACTTTATTATTATTATTATTAACTCTCTTAAATTAGTTTCACTTTTCCACCTTAGTATTTATTTTCTTGCCAAAAGTGTACCAGATGGAAGAATTTTGAGTAATTGAAAACGTTTATTGGTATGTCTTTCAGCTAAGATGCATTATCACCAATATAATTGTACTTTTTAAGCAAATGTTATTCTTTTTCTTTTCACGTCAAGCATGTGACTCATTTTTTCTGTTATTACTATGTCATGCTACATAATCTTCCAAAACAGCCCTTTCTTATACTGTGGCATACCTTTTCTCAGTCCCAAGCTACCTATGAGTGATGTGATGACATCATGTACCAAAAAGATTAAGCTCCAAAGTAGCCACACAACTAATTTGCCGAGAAGTAATGAAGAAATGGGAAACTGGAAAAAGCCTGATATTGTTTTATTTTATTTTTTAAATAAACAGTTACAGAAAAGACTTTGGAGCAGAAAGAATCCATAATGTTGAAAGCAGGGCTGGAAGAAGACACCAGTCTTAGGGTGTGTGAGCCTCTGTGCATGAACTCAGGAGTGCAGGAAAGGGTTTACATATGGGAATATCTTATAAAGCAAAAATGCAGAACCACAAATCACAGCTTCTTTTAGCTTCAAATGTGAACACAGAAGTAAAATATACTCAGTGGTGTTGAATGAACCTCCGGGTACACCCCATATTTTAGATAATACTTGGGTACAAGGATAGCAAATGGCAAAACATTCACATGAATATTCATCAGTATGGAAAGCTGTAGGGAAAATCTATTAAAAGCCTCTAATCTACCATACTTCCCACCAATATTTTCCAATAGTCAAGATTATATTACATCTAATATTAGCAAAATGAAACAAAGAATGTGTGCAACATTAATAGTGGGTAGAGCTCAGGTTATCAGAGTTCATGCTATATAATAGTTAATTATATTTGGGTTCTGTTTACAAAGTCTCTGCCTTTGCCAGGCTTCCTCTATTGAGCAATAAAGAAGCAAGGATACACAAAAGTTAAGGGTATTAAATCTCAGCCAGTTACAAGCCTGTTACCCAAGCATATATATGTATAATTAGCTTCTTTTTCATGTTTAAATATGTGCAAACATGTATTATCTGCTTCATATATGAGCATATTACACATTTAATGATTAAAAATAAGCAGTAAAACCATCACATATTTCCTTGATAATAAAACTGCTTATATATTTTCTTTACTGATAATTATATATTGTATACATAGGATTGCTGTTGTGAATCTCTGCCTGAGCAAAATTGCTTGACATTACTTTTGCCAGATTATATACTAATTTTTAGCTTTAGGCATCCTGCAAGCTTTAATTGGCTCCTTCAAAGACTGAGCACCATTTACTGCCCTCAATGAGCAGTGAGGATGTGTTTTCTGCATCCTTATTTAGTTCTAGGAATTCTACATCAAAACTTCCTTTAGTCATGAAGTATAGAAAAATTCAATTTATAGATGAGAAGTGTGCAATCAAGTCAGTCATTTAACTAATTGAATTAGATAATTGATTTTTATAATTACATTTTGATAGTGTTATGCCAGGAAGCATTCGTGAACACCAAAAAGACCATCAAGGAGCCGTTTCTGATGTAATCACATTAGGATCTCTTTATTCCAAATTTGAGTTTGGGCTTACTCATCACGGGCCTACAGGACAGTTTGGTGAAGCAGCCCCAAACTCTCATCAGGACAAAGTTTTATAGGAAATGGAAGTAAGTGAGGGAGAGTCCAGCCTGGCAAGCATCTAACTGAATGTTCATTGTAAACTGGCAGGTGGTTGCTCTGAAGCAAGACTGTATACAATCACAACAGTCTGAAAGTACATATGAAACAATCAGAGTAATATTTGATTAACAGTTGCTAGGAAGTAGATAGAGTGTAACTCTGGCTAGGGACAAGCCATGGGGTTTTCCCTGGTCCTTGGGTACAGCTTGGGTTCAGTATGGGCCAAGTTTTCAAGTGTTATTTTTTTTTTTTCTTTTAAGGTGGAGGCTGGTTCCAAGGTGGAGTAGGTTTGGCTTTTCAATAACATGATTAGATCCTAGTTTTTAAAGTGCTTTGAATACTTCTGAAATCTAGTCTATAAATATATAAGTGAAATAATTAAAATAATTCATACTATATTTTATTGAAGAAATCACTAATTTTTTTTTAGTCTAACACTAATTCTTAGTAAGGAATTACTTTAGGTTCCATAAACATGGAGATTTATTCTAGAATATTATTACTATATATATTATATATTAACATATTATTCTAGAATAATTTTACATATATCAAGTAAATGAATCTGTCAAGAATAAGCTATTATCTTAGCACAATTTATGAAATATTTTATGACCAACAGTTGTAAATTATAATTAACAATGTAGGTAAATTAGGTAAAATAAGTGTCTAGCTGCACAGCTCAGGATGGTCAGAAGCCATGATCTTCCTACCACAGCCTTTCAACTGCTGAAATTATAGGCATGCAGTGATAGATTCAGTAAGTAGTGAGTTGAAAAGAACATTTTCTAAGGCATCTATTATGCAATAGCACATAAAGGTACTATACAAGCAATGTTAGCTGTGGAGCAATGCCTCAGTAGAGCAAGCACTTGCTGCATGAGTCTGAGAATCAGAATCTACATAAAAACTAGGCAGGCATGGCCACCTCAACACCCTGGAGACAGGAGACATGCTCCACATGCCTATCTGGAATAGGGACAAATGGTGAGCTCTGCAATCCATGAAAGATCTTGTCTCTATCAATAAAACTGGTCAGCAAGGAATGAAATGTGTATCTACCTACCAATGCACATACATACACACACACATACCTGACATACACAAGCACATGGCAGGAAAAGAAAGGAGAAAAAAGAGGTTTCTCGAATCAAAACTATAGAAAAATAATTGGCCTAGAAGGCGTGATTCTGTGAAAACTAAGTTTAATTTTGACCTTACCTTCAAAGTAGAGAGGTATTTTTTAAATAGGCAAATTTAAATAATAGGGTTCTAACAGTGAGAAATTCTGTATTCCTAATGACAAGATTCTATAAAGATTCAATTATTTCTCCTTTGCATCTGCAAAGCACCACTCAGCTCCCATTCAGAGCCAACATCAAGTAAACAGCCCTTGTGCAAGGATATGCAGTAACAAGGAACAGATGAGACACGGCCCCATGAGGATTCGCCATGAGCAAAAAAGTGCCATGCTGGTCAGAAAAATCACAGCTTAGGAATGCTAGAATGACGAAACTTGATCATAAAAGTAAAAAAAAAAAAACAAAAAAAAACCACTAAACAATCTTATCTCATGATTTTTTACTTAAATTTAAAATAATGTCACAGAAACATTGATGCTTCCTAACAAAGCTCCTAAAGAAGAGAAGAGGTGGCTTCAAAACAGTTATTAATTTTCTTCTTTCTCTCTTTCTCTCTTTCTTTCTTTCTTTCTTTCTTTCTCTCTTTCTTTCTTTCTTTCTTTCCTTTCTCTCTCTTTCTTTCTCTCTCTCTCTCTTTCTTTCTTTCTTTCTTTCTTTCTTTCTTTCTTTCTTTCTTTCTTTCTTTCTTTTGTGTGTATGTGTGTGTATAAGTTTGTAGTATATATATGTACTCACTGTGCATAGTAGTGGATTCATATTGGCATTTTCATGCCTTGTTGATGTCAGAGGACAGTTGTGGAATTCAATTCTCTCTTTCTACCACGGGGCTTGCAGAGTGACCCCTGAGCTTCAAGCTTGATAGCAAGTTTTCTTCCTGATACACATTCCCAACTCTTGCTTTTCATATCCTACTTCCAAGTAGTATTTAGTATTAACTACACCATTATATAATGGTTTTACATGAATCCTTAAAACACTTTATTTTTCAGATGCTTCAGGTAAACAAACAATACCTTAGGTCTAATCTAGCACTTTAGGTAAATATACAGAACAATGAGTAGGAACTAATATTAATCTTCACTGTTTGAGTAGATTGTTGTCAGATTTTAAAAACATGCAGGCATGATAATAACAATCAATGAATGTTAAAGTATCTTTTGCCTTTAAACTGTTGGCCTTTTGCTCTTTTACATCATATAGTCAGCTTCTTAATGAAGGTCCATTAAGGAAGAGCATATTCAGCAATTATGTACTTGTGTGTAATTTTCAAAGAGCCATGGAAAAACTACCAGTTGTAATGTAACTTTACTCTTCAATATAATTCAACTGATAAAATAGTTTCTGGACTAGCTGATTAAGTTTTAGGCAGGTATCCTGGTTATGAAATAATGTAGATTTATAATATAAAAATTTTAAATGTTTAGCTCATAGTATTATTTAATACTTAATGCTCATTACAAAGAAGTACTTCTTTTCATGAGGTAGTCAAGATGGTTTATTAGACAGGGGCACATACTGTGCAGGCATAAGGACCTGAGTTTAAATCTTAGAAATTGTGCAAAATTTAAGGCATAGCTGTCATTTGCCTGCAATTCCATTGCTATGCAAGCAGGAGGATTACTGGGACTGGTTGCCAATCAGTCTCACCCTAGGTTCAATGGGTGACTTTGTTCTCGGGAGTAAGTTGTAGAGCGAAGGGGCCAAGACATTTGACATCCACCTCTAGCCTCTTTTGTGTAGAGGCAAGAGGCTCTGCATACATGCATGCACATAAATTACACATACATACATACACACACAGAAGGGAGAAGTATACATAATCATTCTAGGTAAATGAACATGAAACAAGTAAAATATTTAGACTATAATAATAACACAATCATATGGTTTATAGAGTATATTAAATCCACATATACTTTGGAAAGTTTTATAGTGAAAATTATGAGCTCATGAACTAGACATTATAAACTCCTCATAATATATAACTCTTTAGGATATAACTAATTAGAACACAATGTAAAAATGAAAATTACCAAAATATATACTGTCAAGTCCAAAGCAGCCCTGTGAATGGCACAGTGGCACATATATCTTTATGAAATGACAGCTTGGAGCTATCTAGTATCGATTCTTAGGTAGGAGTTAGGGCGGAATCTGAGTCTGATAGGTGCAATGTTGTATAATAATGAGATCATAAAGCTAAGTATAATTGAATTAGAAGTACACGTTCCTATCTACTGTTTTCATTGCCCGTGGATTTGTCATGTAACAGGACTCAAAAGTTGTTTGTTTTTGTTTTTCTGTTTCTCTTTTCTTTATTTACCTGTTGTTATTGTTGTTATGACTGAATATTATTATTGTCTCTTCTCCATAAACTTAAAAATATTAAGGATACAATGTTCTCTCTCTCTCTCTCTCTCTCTCTCTCTCTCTCTCTCTTTCTGCCTTTGTCTCTTTTTCCTATTCTGCATCTATATATGTGAACCCAAACCTACTTTGCCCTGATATGTGAATGACTGTAAATGTCTAAAGCTACAATTCTTGGATTGCTCTTTTATCTCCAATGGTATGTCAGTAGGTTGGCTTGAAATGTTATGGCAGAAGGTTGGTTATGAGAGATGAGCAGGATGCTGTTAACTGATTGATCCAATAGCGCTGTGGTGATTAGAGAACCATGAAGTGCAGGTAGGGCTAATGCAGGAAAGAAATGCTGTACCAGAGACTGTCCATGCCAAACCAGGAGCATGTGTAATTTCATATACATCCTGTTTGTATTGATAATCCGCTCAAAGAATCAAAGAAAGTTTCTATATCTAAACAAGAAATAAATACTGCTCAAGGAAAACAGAGTGAGTACAGCTAAGAATTTGCTGGCACTTACCATAGGCAACTGAGTCCAGAATGCACAAAAGAGCTTAAGGAGGAAAGACTTGAAATTCATGGGCCTATAGATAATATTCAAGGTCATGCTTCCAGATAAAATATTCTAATAAGTATATGAAGACTATAAAGGATTAATTTTTAGACTGATTGTTGTTAAGTATTGGCCTTTGAAAATTAAGAAGAGAAAGAAGAGGAGTAGTCTGAGCAGCAGAGGGGAAGGGAGAAGGAAGACAGGACAGTGCTGTGTAGTGATATCAAGTAAGAAGAAACTTCCATGGTATTTAGAGATCAATTACTATTTAATGATAACATATGAGAAAGGTGTGAATTTGGTTTTATCAAAAGAGATCTCAGGAAGAACAGTTAGAGTTGGGAGTGACCGGTGGAGTCCTAATCAGATTAGGTTTTAGAGACATAAGCAGGAGTGAAACTGGAGACAGCAGTGTAGATAATCTTGTCAAGAGATTTTGACATTAATGGGATCAGGAAAACAAAGCTGGAGATGCCTTCTCTGATTTTAGAGAGGGAATATCAACCTTACACTAAAGGAACTCATTAAAATTCTCACATATTCTTTTCTGTTCCTCAATTCAACTTCTCATAAGAGTGTTCAGGGCACAACTCTAACTAGCTGTCTAAAAGACCCCAGAAAATAAATGATTTGGGGGAGTGATAATTTGAATATTTGAAATTCAATTCATAGACATTTTCAGAGTATTACTTAAAAACCAGTTGATCCAAGCCAGGTGTTTTCAATATTTTTCCATTAAAATACATATATAAAGGTGGCATAATTTGTACCTTTATGTAACTGCTTTTGAGATGAGCATATAGCTCTGTTGGCAAAGTGTTTGCTTTACATTGAGAAGCTCTTGGTTTGAACCCCAGAACTGCAAATACCAAACACATGGGCACATGCCTATAATCCTAACACTTAGGAGGTGGAGGCAGAAGGATTACATGTGGTCAGCTATAGCTGCAGAGTATGAGACCAGTATATACCTACCTACATGAACACGCACACACACACACACACACACACATACACCAAGAACAACAATAACAAAAACAAACCACTAATGAAGATGAAAGCCATGGATTTGCATAAGTGCAAGGAGGTTGGTATTTGGGTTGTTTAGAGGGAAGAAAGGGAAGCAGAAATGGTATAATTATAGTATAATCTCAACAAATAAATTAAATAAATTAAAAATATGTAATCCTCTTTGGCCCTGCCCATTGCAGCCAAAGAAGACACAGAAGTAAGTGATATCTAAGCATTACTAAATGATATCTAAGCATTAGGTGATTGTGATGATTCTAAATTACCTAGTGATCAATCCCTTTCTACTTCATTACTAGTGACATGACACTGCATATTTGTTAGCATGATTTAAGAATTGCTGCTGTTAGGAAATGATTTTAAAATAAAGAGAAATGTAATTTGGAAGGACAGGATGACCCACTAAAGATGCTACAATATGACATAAAATGCCCTAGATTGGGCCCATTCTAGGAGGCGGGTATAGACATTGCATGCAGACAAATCCTGAAGGAAACAAAATAAGAGTAGAAATCATTTCCTATCTGCTAAGTATTTTCTTAAATGTACCTGAGAGATATTACAGAAAAAAATTCTATCTTTTGTGACCTTTAACCATTAACAAGCAAAGATTCAACTCAACAACAACAACAACAACAAAAAACCATGTACATGTTGGAGAAAAAAAAATCATAATAAATTTGTATGTACAACTATTCTGGAGACTGGAAACTCCAGAAGCTAATATTGTACAAAGTATCTTTAGTCCCAAGAGAAAAAACAATAAAAACTACAATATTTTACAACACATAATCAGCTAACTCTCAAAGTCTTCCATGAATAAACTGAATGAATTTGTTTTATCACGATTTCAAAGCTGTGAACAAGGGAGCTATTTCCTCTCATTTTAATGAGGAAACAAAGATTACCATGTGTGTTTTCTAAGATCATAAAGCTAGAAAACTGTAAAAGTGGGATTGAGGCTGTTAGAAAGTATTATAAATCTAGCACTGTTGTCATAAACCAAAACCGTAAGTCATAAGAGAACAAACAGGCAGCCAGGAGATGGTGTGATTTATGTAGCAATTGGTAAAAGAGATCTAGGACACTATGTCTTAAATTTAATTTTGTTAAACACTAAGCAATTCATCTTAACAAACCAAAGCACAGTGTCAGTTAAAGTGACCAAGTTTTATTTCCCTCTCTGGAGGGCCAGCTATGTCCTCTAACACAGTCAACTACAGGAGATGTTCTATAGGCTTCTCAATGTAGGCAAAGTGGGACACAGCCTTAAAGCGACCCCTCACTACAATTTTCCACATTTTATCATAGATCAATCATACATATGCTTGAGTGCATTCATCCTGACTTAATTTCCAAATCTTTACATCAGAGAGAGAGAGAGAGACAGAGACAGACAGACAGACACAGAGAAAGAGAGAGAGAGAAAGCGAGAGAGAGAAAGCAAGAACCAGACAAACAGAAAGAGAAGAGAGAGACAGCTATCATAGAAGGTGAATTGAGTAACAACACAGACATAACTGAAAACTAAATACAGTGGTAGACACACTGAAGCCATTACTTTGGTATACAAGAAACCAATATTTTGATACCTTGCCCTTAATTAAGTCACATAAATGATGAATTAAGAATGTATAGTATAAATGAATGGATAAAATAGTAAAAATGTTAGATTAATAATTTTAGTTGTCCATTCAAGAAGAAATCAATCTTAAGAAGAGGAAAAATGACAAAATAATGTGATGAATTGGTCAGAAATTTGAATAATTCAGTGAGTTTAAAACTTATAGAGAACTAGAGTTCACTTTGATTAAACTCGTTTATGTTTCAAAATTTCTCCAAGATATTAGTTGTGAACTGGTAGACAGATTTTAGTATTTTACTTTCAAACATCATATACCTGTAAGAACAGAGAATATTGTCTATTTTTTAATTCTATATCCCAGATTGAGATTGCACAAAATCACACACACACACACACACACACACACACACACACACACACACACACGAGTTATGTAAGAAAATATTTGTGCATGTATAATATATGTACATACATTTGTACATATATCTGTACATATATATATATATATATATATATATATATATATATATATATATGGATAGATAGATAGATAGATAGATAGATAGATAGATAGATAGATAGATATTAGGCAGGGTTTTGGGGTCTAGGTATTAAACTATCTACACATCACTAAGTAATACAGACTGACTTTGAGCTAGCATTTTTTTCTGCTGAGGTACTGGGGTTACATGCAAGTTCCAAATACTGGTTCTTTTGCCTATCCGTGCATTTGTTCTCTGCCTCACTTTCACTGGAAACAAATGGCCTGCCCAGTAACTGTCTTGGGAAAATATTTTAAGAAGGATCACTACAGAATGATGAGAGAAGATTTTATAATGGAAATTCATTTTCATAGTATGCATACTACATATACATTTTTATCTTGAGTGATTAGCCTCAGATGGTATAAGACATTGTTTTGTTTGTACTCTGCTTGGACTGACATTTTTGTCTTATCGCCATTGTATATTATTTCTAAACAAATAAACTTTTTCTGCACTACAAAACTATTAGATTAGTGTATGTTATCTGTGGGGACATAGAAAAAAGTAAATACTAATAAATCATTGCCTCAACCTGAGAGTATAAATAATATCTCACAGAGGCTGTTTGTTTGATACTTTCATGAATGATAAATGAGACATCATACTTATTTGGGCCTCCAAGCTATGAGCAATGCTTAGGGGAAAACATGTTCAAAATTCAAATTGGTCTTGGTTATCTGGAAGAGGATCATAAATAAATGTAATGGTGCTAAACTACAAAGTCATTGTAATACATCTTAAGTATGTAGTGGGGGAGGGGAAGGGGGAGAGAAGCAGAGAGGAAGTGCAGTTCACCAAAAGCAGGAGGCTGTTTAATCCTGGCACTCTCCTAGACAGAGTAGGACTTGGATGGATGAGGGGTCTTTGATGCTGACCCATAAGTACTTCTTTTCCAATGCATAATGGAAGAAGTAAAAGAGAAAGAAAGTTACAAATACAAGTTAAAATGCTCTTACACTCTGGATAGAGGCATGCAAAATCAGGGAAACATGAACAAAGAATTCTTAACTGATATTGTTATCAGGTGACCTTCCTTGTCTTCCCTGTAAGTAGCCATATTGCTACCATGCTTACCTCCTTATTTCAAACTCCTAAAAGTAGCAAAGTATTTATGTCAGCTAGTCTGAAGGGATGTAGTATTCTGTCCAACTCTATTCTTATTAGCAGTAGTAGGTATATGGATGTTTATAAGCTGTCTCCCTAGTATACATTGTGCATTCAATTAGGACTTCTAATATAACAATGAAAGGTTGAGTTTTGCTTGATACGGTTTCCAGTCTGTATGAACAGGAGTTTCTTCTCATCCTTGCTTGTTTGAAACCAAGTAATAAAAGCCTCACACCAAAGACCTGTTTGAATGCTGCCCTGAAGCCATTAAAAACAGCAGTCAACAGGTACCTTTCCTTTCCTGTCTGCACTCACTCTTTGTATTTGAGCCAGTGGCAAGCTGTGTGCCTCTCAAGATCTCCAGTGAAACACTCCTCAAATATTCACATTGTACCATGAAAGGCCTGTCTACCAAGGAAACCTATTACAGGCTACCTGGAAGGAGACCATGCAGGAAGGCTGTCTACCATGCTGTTTTGTCAGGATATAGACCTTGTGTGACTGCAGGATACATAGGCACAATCTGACTGGATGGACTCCCTTTGTTTTCTTTTACTTGAAAATTTAATTTCTATTACTGGGCTAATTAATCAGAGTTTAAGTGAATGGTATTGTGATGATTCCACATGTGTTGAGAAATCACTATTTCTACATAATGACAATTCACCCAAAACAAAAACATACTTGTAAGATCAAATTTGAGACACCCACATGTGTATTTAGTGGGGTTAACAAAAACGAAGCAACTAGAAAATGTTAGCAAAAATTATATTACAGAAATATGAGGTTCCACTGTGAGTGAACACATGGGGAAGTACTTAGTTATAACACCTGCAGTACTTTAAAATCTTCAGTTAACCCCAATTAGGATATTTACAAATCTCTGTATCTCAATGTCCCTAGGAGATCTGTAGTTTCTGTGAAGCAAAGCCAATGTATCATCACATTTCTCAGTAACTACTCAGAGTTCCTTATCATTCTGTTTTAAACTTATAGGAGGACGATACCTTTCATGACTGCAAGAGTATTCTAACAAGTGCCTTCCCTTTACCTCACTTATGCTTAGACAGTTAATATGTCACTAGGGATATCTTGGATGACAAGAGCACAAAGCTGACAGTAGGCATGTGTTTACAGAAAGAATGCCTGCTGTCTAAAGGTCAGAGGCTAGAGAGCTGTGGTTAGTGGGAGAAATTAGTCAAGAAAATACAGCATAGCCCAGCAGGGATTTATTTGCATGAAGCACTTTCATTTCTTTGTTTATTTGAAAAGACTTGGATTGTGAAAGTGTTGAAAATTCCTCCTGTCACATAGCTGGAAGGGAGGGAGCTCTCCTCGACGCATCATGCTGATAATGATGGGATAACCATCCAGGACAAAGAATGAAGCAAAGATTTCAACACATGGGGGATTCAAAATGTATAAACAGGAATGTTATCACACTTCTAATACTCAGCATGGTATTCAGAAAGTCAACACATAAACAGGGTAGTTTTCAGAAAGAAAAATAAAAGTGTATAGCCCTCTAAGATGATTCTGAGCTCAAGGTAAATTTTAGAATTTTGAATTTTGTCACTATGTGAATTCCACTTCATTTCCAGGTTTTTATGGATGAAACGTTATAGCCTTTTGTCTTTACCTTCAGTCATTCAAAGTTTCAAAGAATTTGAATCCTGTTATAGAATTTCCACATTGTTCTTTGGTGTGTTAAAGGTATTGTGAGTGTGTTGATAATATCTCTTTGATGACTATGGAGTTAAGCTCTTTACTTAGGGTTCATAGACATTGCACATGTCACCATCAAAATATATTTCACTGTATACAGTATTCACTGTACTATATTCATATATCAGTATTTATTGATATAGTCTACCCTTTTTCACTTAGTGAATAGCTGTCATTATGTGCTTATTTATCAATTTCATTCACTGAACCTTTCATTGTTTAAATATTACTTCTCTTTCATATTCCTAGGAATCTTAGCCATGCTTCAAATAGAGAGAGTACTATAACAATCAGAGGTATTCCTGATTCATACAGTTTTCTTCATAGGATTTGCAGGCCTTAAAATTAAAAAAGAGTTCTTGAGAAAGATCAGGCATAAGGGAGCCACTTGTTGAGTTGTTACACACATCCCAATGAAGATGCTTGACAAGTTGAAAAACTTGAAAGGGCTCATGAGACAGAGCTTCAAAAGGAACTCATCTCCTGGGAAGACATTCTCGCTACCTGTATATTCCTGTGTTAGTCTGGTGTATAAATCCACATGCTCTCATTTAGTAGGATTTTATTATAGTGCTTTTAAAGATTGAATTCTGACCTAGCTAAGCCTCCCACCAGTGTTCCAATGTCCTAGTATATCCTTTTATTCAGTAGGAATCTAGAGACAGGGAAACTAATTAGGAATTACAAAGAATGGAGCCAGAGTAGCTCAGGGCTGGTCTGAAGAATGTTTACTAGGGACTATAGCCAGTCTTACCCAGGCAAGGAACTACATAAGAGTTAGAAATCTCAGGGCAAGCTTAGCAAAGTATATACTCAGAATCTTCTATAGCCAGGTATGGCAGACTACATGACTTGTTAGTCAAAAGTGTCTCCACACTATCGCTCAGAATAATAGCTAAGTCACTGCCCTACACAGGAATTCACCATTATCTAGGAAGAAGGAAGTTTATGACCTGAGCAGGAACCAGAGTAGATTCTTAGAACTATAGCTAGTTGAGTTACACCTATAAACAAGTATTTACAATGGCCTAGGGGAAAAGTGGACTATGGCAAGGGGCATGAAGCCCTTGCCCCTGGCTTCTAAGTTTAAGCTGACCTAAAGTGGAGTTGTTTTTTTTTATCTCAGTTGTTAACATTGAATTTTATCCCAGTTCTTCTTTGTTTGCATTCCTCTGTTTTGTATAAGAATCCAGTAACCTCTATTAACCTCTTTGTATCTTGCTGGTGTGTCACCTAACTTCCCTATTTTCTTCTGTACAAAAAGTCTGATGCTCAATTTGACAAATTACATTCAGATCCAAACTCCCTTGTGTCTAGTCTGTTTGTCACCCTACTTCCACTGACTCCATGCCCATCTGTCTGAACCGCTGATTCCCACGGATTGAGGGGGGCCGACTAGGCCCAGTACATGGCATTGATTGGGTGAATTTGCAAAACACATGAAACACAAGAAGAAGGAAGACCAACGTGTGGATACTTCATTTCTCCTTAGAATAGGGAACAAAATACCCATAGAAGGAGTTACAGAGACAAAGTTTGGAGCTAAGATGAAAGGATGGACCATCCAGAGACTACCCTACCCAGGCATCCATCCCATAATCAGCCATCAAACGCAGACCCTATTGCACATGCCAGCAAGATTTTGCTGAAAAGACCCTGTCTTGTGTGAGGCTATGCCAGTGCCAGGCAGATATAAAAGTGGATGCTCACAGTCATCTATTAGATAGAAAGCAGGGCCCCTAATGAAGGAGCTAGAGAAAGTACCCAAGGAACTGAAGGGGTCCGCAACCCTATAGGTGGAAGAACAATATTAACTAACCAGTACCCCTAGAGCTCGTGTCTCTAGCTGCATATGTAGCAGAAGATGACCTAGTCGGCCATCATTGGGAAGAGAGGCCCCATGATCTTACAAACCTTATATGCTCCAGTACAGGGGAATTCCAGGCCCAAGAAGTGAGAGTGGGTGGGTAGGGAAGCAGGGTGCGGCAGGGGGAGGGTATAGGGGACTTTCAGGATAGCATTTGAAAGGTAAATGAAGAAAATATCTAATAAAAAACTGAAAAAAAGCAAGATAACAAAATTATTGCTTCTGTTGTAGGTTTCATTAGACTTTCGAACTTCTTAGTCCATATCAGTTAAAGCTATGAAGTAATTTCCAATACACAATAGGAACTGTACCTGTGACATAAAATGAAACTATGATATCATGTATTTAAAAGCTACTCCAAAGTTAGGGGTATTATTTAGATAGTGATGCATGCATTCCTCTAGAGTCAAGGTGTACTTGAATCATGGCAAAATCAAAACTTTGAGGTACAGAAGGCAAAGGCTAAAGAAAGTCTGTGATCTATGATTTCATCCAGATGAGCTGAGAATGAAGTCAAATTAGTCCAGTGACAGAATTCAGAAATGTGAAAATGACTTTGGGAAGGAGATGAATATAGGAAAGAACTGTTGTAGAACTATCTTCTGTCTCCCATCTCCTTCTATTTGTGAGCATTTTTGGGTACATGAGAGTACATATAACCCACCCTATGCCATCTCTCTCTCTCTCTCTCTCTCTCTCTCTCTCTCTCTCTCTCTCTCTCTCACACACACACACACACACACACACACACACACACACACACACGCACACACACACATACACATACACATAAACATACACATACACATACACACACAATTACACATACAAATATACATACACATACACATACACACACAATTTTCCTAAAATCCCTGATTTAAGATAGTTTCCTTTGGTCCATGTTTTTTATTAATTTTATACTGGTGTATAAATTAAAACTATTGGTTTATTGGTAATGAATATGACACACAAAATCACTCCCATGATTTGGTTACAAGAGATTGTGGCTGCTGGCTTATTAGAAATCTCACCCTCTTGTTGGGTTTCTTTGGTGACAGAGAGACTCACTTGACAAGGAATATACCCCCATTCCATGAAACCAATCAAGATTTCAGCCCTGACAAAACAGCCTGTCTGAACTTAGTGCTGTTAATGATGACAGAGCATTAGTGAGGCATCATGAATCAAGTGAGCCAACCAGTTGTCATCACCAGTCAGTCTTACTGCAGCCACTGCAATGACAATAACACTTAAGGGAAAAGAAAAGAAAATGATGCTGTTCCAGGGCAATTTTGCTTCATACCAGAAATGGAAACTTCTAATTCCAGACTTAGAAAAGAAAGAGGATGCCCATGCACCCATCCCTCTCCCTCTCCCTCTCCCTCTCCCTCNCCCCTCTCTCCCTCTCCCTGCCCTCTATCTCCCCCTCTCTCCCCCTCTCCCTCCCCTTCTATGTCATTCTTCCTCTCATACACACACACACACACACACACACACACACACACACACAAACACAGGCATGTGGGTGTGTGCACATGCACACACATACCCACAACATACACACAAATACAAGCCTGTTACTAACACCACACATATACCTCTTTACTGCATGCTACACATATTTCACATTTACTCTTCGGAAGGGTTCAATGTGAAGTTTTTTAATACACTTTTTTTACTTATTCATGTTGAAAGGCCTGTTCCCAACTCTATACATGTCTTTACTACATGCTACATGAGAATGGTACAAGTCATAGGCTGTTTAATGAACTCCATTTAATTATTCACATGGAAAGAAAAAGAAAGTTTAAATTACAAATGAATGAGTTAGAATTAATTTTAATTTTTTCATTATATTCTTTTGTTTATGTAAAAGATAAGGTGTGCTGCTAAATGTGTTGAAGCTGAGAGCTAATTAATAGTCTCTATGCATCAGATTTGGCTTTTTTTTTTTTTTCAATAATGTGTTGTGACACTAGAAATTCTGGGAAATTAAAATGACTTCTTAAAATGCAATTATTCTATCCAGAAGAGAACAAACCCTTAGCCCATGACATCCATTCAGTCAATAGTATGGGTAAATTACTGTGCATTTCTAGCTGTACTCTGAAAAAGAGCAAAGCTGGAAATCAGAAAAGTACATTTTGCTAAAGCCAACATGGCTTATTTCCTGGAGAACTATAGAGAAGTCTCATGAGCCTGGAAGCTGGTTTGCATGGTAAATCCAAAAGAAAAGCCTGTATTAAGTATCCAACAATCTGTGTGTGACTGCATGTTTAATACAGAAGCTTTGTTCAAAATTTTGGACCAGTTAAGGGTTGTTTCATACTAAAAAGTCACTGAAGCATATGTATGGAATAATGCAGTCAGGGATGCTCCTAAAGAAAGGCTGAAATACAATGGTTTTCTTAAAATAACTGATATTTCAAAGGTTCTTTACTTTGTAAGTATATGCATAATTTATGTTTTTTTTTTTCTTTTAGTCAAGCAGCATATGTTCTTATCCTTATAGCAATATAATCAATGCTATCTCAACTGAAGTTTTAGAACACCCCTTACGAGGTGAAATTATATTCTAGTATGAATACCTTCATCTATTTTAAGAAAAAATTTTTACTGTCGACATAATATCGTCTTCCTGTAATTTTGTTGACTGTTATATTACTAGAATCTTTTTCGTAAACTCATTGGTGACATTAACTGTCGTATGTATCCACATAAACCATCTTTTTCTGAGTATAGATGACACGAATATGAAAAGTAAATGGCCATTATCAATGCTATCATCGTGGTCATCATCATCATCAACACCATCTTTGTCACTGAGATAGTGGAGTTTGACAGGGCATTGTTAAATGCCATGGATTCATTGCAGCTTCAAAGTGCAGCTCTAACAGCCAATATCCTTATAATATAGGGGAGAGTCCTTGACCTTTCAGTTTCTTCAGGGATAATGAATTCACCCATTATAAAACTAAATTGATTAAAGTGGAACCTGGTAGAATTTTCAGTTATATAAGATGATTATGCAGTGGTGGCTCATGAAAATAGACGGTCCTTATCTGAAAGCTGACTACTCAAATTCTTAGATAGAAAGACAGAATCTCAGATTAGAGATTATTATAAAAATAACAACGGGCATGGAAGTGACATGAGGGAATGTCTTAGTTAGGAATTTCATTGCTATGCTGAAAAGCAGTTCAGGGAGGAAAGGGTTTACTTCACTTACATCTCTATATCATACTTTATCATGAAAGGCAGTCAGAAAATAATTCAACCAGGGCAGGAACATGGAGATGATGCCTGAAACCAAGGCCATGGAAGAGTGCTGGTTACTGGTTTGTCATATTAGCCATTTCAGTTTATTTTCTATATATCCCTGGACCAACTAACCAAGGATGATATCATCTATAATGGTCTGGACCCTTCCATATTGATCCTTAATTGAGAAAACTTCTCACAGTCTTGCCCATAGGCTAGTGTTATGTGAACATTTTATCAATTGATGTTCTAGCCAGCATAGGAAAGAAGATGAATTAGATATATCTTCCAAACTTTTTCTAGATCTTTAGTGTCAACAAAATACTAGCCGAGTCATTTAGCAGTGACTGAACACATAACTCACTAGTGTATCACCAGCCTCTTGAAAACAGAAAGCCAGTAAAAAGAAGATGGTTTCTCCAAGTAATTATTTCATTGTGTGGATACCTTATTCTGTGGCTAAGCATGATGATGGAAATGAAAGGTTTCCTGGAGTAATAATGACAATGGAAGCTACTTCTAAGGAACGAACTTCTAGGACATGTCCAAAAATACTCTCCAACTCAGTATGACCAGTAATATTTGCCATATGGGATGTTGAAGAGCCTGTGGCTTTGTTTTTTTATTTCTCTATCTCTAGTCTACTTAATTTATTCTGAAAGCATTCCACCTGCCTTTTAATCCATAGCTTTCAGATTTAAAAAGACTCATTTACATAGTGACAGAAAGTACTATATAATATTTATCCTGATTAAATGAAGCTATTTCCTTTGAGGGGCAATGAATGCATTTGCCAGAGGGAAGGAAATAACACATTGATTGGTTGAAAAATGTTAGTTTAATAAGTTATAGGAGTTTCATCATTGCTTTTTCATTAATATTATACTCTTTAGCAGATCCACAAGGAACAATCAGGAGAGTGCTTAATATTGACATGCTTCCAAATTCCCAGTGTCAGAATTAATTTTCTCAAGACGTAGTGTTTACTCACAAATTCCAATTCTATAACTGAAAAATATCGATAATAGTCATTTCCATGACGAGGAAGACTGTGATTATTCATTTTCCAGAAAATATCTGGCAAATGCTTAGTTCTTTAAAACCACCATTCTATAATTTATTCTTTTACAAAGTAAATGAAGCTTCATGAAGGAGTGTCTTCTGGAAGCTTATAATTCAATCAGAACCTTACTTTCTGAAAAGCTAACCTGAGAAGTCTAACGTGTGTAGCACAACCAGTTTATACGTTTCTCATTTTATCGTGGAAGAATACTGGTAAAACATAGTCAAGGACCAAATTCAAGGAAGTGAATTGATGTCCTGAAGTGGAACTGAGTTATTTATTATTGTTATTAATTATTATTATTATTATTTTCATTCTTTTGATTATATCCTCTAAGGTTTAGGCTCTAAATTGAATGATTTGATCTGATCACAGGATCCTATAATATATAGACTGTTCAAAGCAGACAGTAACCTGTCTCCGTTCAAAATGTTGGTCATTTGCACATTATTGCTGGTCATAAATGACCAAAATTCCTTAATGCTGGGCCATTATTGACCAGCACTCCTCAGACGCTGGAGAATACTTGAGTCTTAGCCATAATTCCAATTGGATGGCCTACTACTTGACATTGCTATTTTGAGTGTGGTTATCCTTATTTGGGGCAATTTTCTAATTAAAATATTTAAAATAAAATTGTCTCAGGTTTTGGCTAAGGTGAACAGTGGTACTGTATCAGGCATGGAAATTTTTCATGCTGTTTTGAATTAATAAACCAGTCAATTCATAAAATTAAGCAGAAAGCCATCTGCCTGTCTGACTATACCCTGACAGTTCATGGCATTTGTGCAACTGATTGCGTCAGTGACCTAAGGGACTATGGTCAGCAATAAAATGAGTACTGCTGCTTCATGTCATGCTGGAGAAAGCTGTAGTTAAATGGTGTATGAGACAAAGTAACTAAGGGTTTTTCCACCTCTGCTAATGAGATTAGTTATTATCTCCAACAGAACTGTAAACTCATAGGGTGATTAACCATAGGAACTTTGTGGTTTAGAAACAAGAGAAGCAATGATTGCTTCCATTTTCTAACTCTGCTGTGTGTGTGTGTGTGTGTGTGTGTGTGTGTGTGTGTGTGTGTGTGTGTGTGTTTGATACTATCATTCGAAGTGTATTTCTTATGGAAGGTAGGGACTATGGGTTCCTTTAAAGTAACAAGAATAAAACTTCTTTTAGAAAATATACCCTTGCCTGTGAAAGTTACAGCTGGTCCTTACACTAGGACTCAAAATCTGAATAATAATCCCTTACTTATTGGCATGGCCACTGTTATATATTTTATTATTTTATACTAAAACAGTTTTGTGTGTCAGCTTTCTGACTACGTGAAAACCTCAGAATATGACTGTTAATTTGAAGGGCAAAGAGGGCACTATCGGGTAGGAGAAAAATTAACTCATGGTAAGTTTTATTATTTGAATTATGATCTCTTATTTTTATGACAAAATTTATCTCCTTTGGATAAATTCATATAAATACACATTAAAATGCTATCAGCAGACAAACACTATGTGTATATTTGATCAACCATCTTTTATACATTTGCCTTTACAAATCTCATCAGTGAGTCATTTGGAACAAAAATGTTAAAATCTGCTACTTAGATGCTATGTTAACTATGTTTGATACAGAGTGTACCTTTTACATGCACCCCTAGTTGCTGATGCCTGTGGTCTTTGTTTGTCAGTACACTCTATGGAAACTTTCCCCTCCCACTGTTCATCTTCCTCACTCCTTCTGCTCGAAATAATAGGTGTGAGTATTTCCATTTCTCGTGTTCGATTGCTGAGAACTCCTTGTAATTTTTAAGATTATTTCATATTGTTGAACTAGCTTTCTTTTTGTTGTTGTTGTTTAGAGAAGTAAAATTTTAAAGTATGTGCAGATTTAAGTAAGGGGTATTTTTATCTCATCAAATAGAAGATTTTTTTTTTTAAATACACTTTGTATTTTGTTTATATGAACAGTTAACAGTCATTCATCTCTTATTATCTTATTTTAAGATCTTCGGATAACTTTTCCTTTGAGATTTAGTATAAGCCTACTGGTGTTTTATTATTTTTTTAAAGAATTTTATAAATGAATGTAATTCATTTCGTCACATTTGGTGCTACTACCTCTTCCAGCTTCTCTCTTGCTAGTTTTCCTCTCTTACCACTCTGCAGCGCACATTCTCTTGTGTTAGTGATGTGTACTTAGGTGTGGGGCTGATTTCAAATCATTAGGCATGATGCAGGTGCATGGGTAAGGTGTGGTAAGGAATAAGCCCTAAAAAAGACTGTTTTTCTCTAAATAGAAGTTGATTGCCTCTAGATCTTCAACTAGGGGCGAGATCTATGAGCCATTCATTCCATCTTCATGCTAGAATGTTGGTTGGTATTGTCTTGTAGAGATCTTATGGAATTTATGAGTACATCATGTCTGTCACGCCCACAAAACATTGTTTCTTAGCAAGTCATCCTCTTGGTTCTCTAGTTCTTTCCTTTTTTTTTTTTTTTTTTTTTTTCCTTTTTTTCCCCCTCCTCTCTTCTAAAGTGCGTCTGGAGACTTCTTTGTAGCGTTTGTGTTTAGACACAGGCCAGTGCAGTGTCATCTATTCTCTGCAGTTTGACCAGCTGTGGTTTTCTGTAGGAATCTCTGCTGCAAAATGAAATGTCTTCGTTGAGTGCTGAGAGCTGCATTAATCTACTTGTATAAAAATTAACATTAAAGGAGACTGTGTAAGCTGCCTTCTGCTTACGTTAGCTGGGTTCCGGAGTGGGAGGCCAGAGCTGTAAGGTAGAAAATGGTCGAAAGGAATATGGAGGCCAAGACAAACGTACGCTGTTCAAGGACCCAAAGTTTATTGGGAGTTTGTGCTTATAAAGAGCTAGGTAGGCCCATCCCCTCACCAGTCCGTTCTGGGCACCTGGGTCCAGCCTGAGGATGACATGCAAGGTGCAGGATGCATCTCTGGAATGTCTCAGCAGTTGGCAGGATTTTGGCAAAGTACAGTGGCAGTTGACACAACAAAAGGAGCCTCTTAAGTCAGAAGGCTACACCATAGGTGATCTCATTTCAGTGGCCACAAGATCTGAATCAGCCTCCTTCAGGCTGGGGGAGGTTACAAGACTGTGTTACTGTTTCATTATAGCCAAAATGTAATAGTGGGATCTTCTCTAGGATTTATGACTTCTTGAGCTATGTGTCTTTATTTGTTTGTTGGATTATTTAAGGTGTGTGTTTTTAACGCACGGATATGAAATTGTGTTGCTTAGGTATGATTTTTTCATTTAAAAAGAGAATTTCTATTAATTGGTGAAATGTTACCAACCAAACCCCCTTTAAGAATTGCTTTTCCATTGTTTCAACCTTACAATAACCAAAAAAAGTGTACTGGATATTTAATTTTTTTCACTCTGACAATTGTACATCTCCATTTCTCTATTGCATTACCAAAAGTGTGCAGAATTATAGAAGAACTAATATTCCTATTCATAAGTCAAATGCCCTATGAGATTCTAGTGCTCTGGTGACTGGAAAATATTGTAAGGTATATTGACTCGAAACACCAAGATTAACCAGGATGAAACTGATTTAATTTGAAAAATCCTCATAAGGATGTCATATGAGAGTAAATCAAGACATCGTGTCCAACACTGAAAAGGCTGAAGTGAAAGAAACATAAAGGAATACATAGTACATGGTTAGAACTTGTCTAAAAAGTATACAGACAGATAGGCTCTTAGGTCGTTAATGGACAGAAGCTTGTCAAATAAGGCAAGATTGGGGGGGGGGGATGAGATCCTTTAGAGATCTGGCATTATAAACCAAACTACATCAATGAGAGCTAAAGAAACAGAGAAGAAACTACAATGTCTATTTTTAAATACCTTAAGGATCCGCTGTGCTGGAGCAACTGAGTCGGTCTTCTGCTTAAGAACTGCTCATCTAAACTGCCACCAGGAGGCCTTCCTGCACTCTAGCCAGTGCCTCTGCCAAAGCAAGACAAGGACTCACATCCCTGTGGGATCCAGCTGGAGCCCTCTCTATGCCCTTTTCCCTTCAGCCCGGGACGTGAGTCTGCCCCCGGGTCCCCACTCTGTTTTCAGCTCTTCTGAGACACCCAGCAGCATATGAGGTGTCCATGACTGAGAACCTGATGTACCTGGCCTCTACGAGGCCCAGGGACCCAAGAACCTGCTCTTCTGCGGACTCCAGTGGCTTCTTTGGTGCCCAAAAGCCTGAGCCCAACTCTGGCACAGACTTCAGACTGCACCTTTCCCACCCCTGAAGTGGGGTCCTGCGGCTTCTCACAGACCGATGCCTGCCCAGTGGTGCCATGGGAGTGTGCACCATCATACTTCCCATGTCTGCCTTGCTCAGAGGTCCGAGCCCTGGGCCGGACACAGTATCCCAGTTTTAATCCACATGAGGATATGTGAACAAACATCTCTTTCTCTCAGATGAGCCATGAAGGACATGCCAATGAGATGATTGTATCCAGGTCTAATTTGGTAAACTAATTTATTTATTGTGTTTGCTTCTTGGAACATGTGTGAACAGGGCCAGCTGAATCACAGAAAAGCATACTCTAACATGAGTGAGGACTCAAGAAAGCTATGTCTTTGGAGTCTCTGCCTCAGATGCAGGGAGATTGAGGAAAGGGAAGCAGCTGCTTACTATTTATACAGTCTTTGGTCTTATGAATTAATTTAGTATCTGATCTGGAGGTAGGTGGAAGGTCCATTAGTTTCATGAATGCTATGAATCTTCTCTGGCCCCTAGAAAAGGAAAGCTTCAATTTGGAGAAAACAGAGAACAGTAAGACTTCTTCCACAGGAAATCAGTGAATAAAAACTAGATCAGGGCTTTTTCTTCCGATGATATCATATTCATTACAGTGAGACAGCATCTTGCTTCCTAAAGTCCCTGCTGAGCACCTCACAGATAGAACCTCCACTATAGCACAGAGAACACCATGAAATATGAACAGGCTAGAACTGAATTATCAATTATAACCTTGAAACGGAGCTATGCAAACCTGCCTTCCTTATAATATGATAAGGAACTTTGTGGCTGTGAGAATCATACTTCATCAATTTATTGTCTTTTTTTCATGACAAATGAACAGTCTTCTAATATTAGTCATGAAACATAAGCAGTCCTCCTAGACAAGGTTCCAGAAATATCCTGGTCTCAGCCACAGACCCACACACTATTGAACATGCTCAGGTTTGAGCCCAAGAATTCAGGACCTATAAGACTTTTCAGGCCCTTGAGATTTTGCATTAACAGCCTACATGGCAAAGCAACTGCCTCCACCAACACTATTTCAACCTTAGACACAAAAGCTTAGAGTAAAACTGGCCCATCAAGGGTAGGACAAGGTAGTAAAGATGATGCTTTACCCCAGATCTTGGTACTGGGTTGGTGAAAGCTAACAGTGAGCATCCTTCATCCTCAACTTGCCTGTGCAGGCGAGTACAGCAGAGGCAGTGCTAAGGGGAGGGAGACATGTGGCCCCATCACATCACATTAGAAAGCATTACTCCTGGCTGCTTTTTGGTGGGTCTTAACCACACAGTGAACTACATATAAAAGAGTTGTATCTTAATATAGTAAATGTCATGCACAACAATACAAAGGCTAAGACACCACTAACTGAAGAAATGCCAAAAGCTTTCTCTTTAAGATTTAGAGCAAAATGAGAATTTATAGGTTTATCATTTTTATTAAACATAGTACAAGGAGTACTAAGACAAAGAAAAGCAACAAAGGACATCCAAGATGGAAAAGAAATTGAAATAATATTTACAGACAACATGGCCTCCCTCTCTCTGTTTACATGTAATATGGATATGAATATATACATACTACTTTAAAGAACATTGTGAAAATTATAGAAACTACAGAATGGCCACACTAACCAATGACTTAGTATATGAAGTATAAATGTGGACTCAGAAATCAACAAATGCTGTATGAAATAATTGCTAAGACCACTAATTGGAGAAAGTCTAAATTTAATAAATAGTTCTAGAAAAACAGGATGTTCCTATAAAGAAGAATGTAGTTATACTGTGATTTTTTTCATCTGTGGATTTTATTTTTTCAAAGCCTACTTTTAACGATGGTCCTTAAATTCCTCATGCTCCCTTCTAGCCCAACACCCACCATAGGTAGTAGAAAAAAAAAAACTTATTAGGAAAAAGGAGGAGTGGACCTATTTCGAAATGGTCCTTTGGAGCAAATCTCATCTGTTTTGTCGGGAAATCAGCAGTTCAGTTCACAACAGTCAATAACATCAGCTCAATCCACTCTCAAACATTTCATGGATATATCAGCAGTACAGTTAAGTAAAGTTGGGATAGCAGGAGTGGTGATATGACCTAGCAGGAACAACCAGGCATCAGTCAAACTGGCAGGAGTCATCAGGAGAGACCAGGATCAACAAGGACACCAGGAGAAGTTCTTTGGTATGCCTCTTTCAGTGAAGCAAAATCAGGGATGAGTCAAGATAAGAAGCTTTGCACAGCTAGCTATACATGCAAGCCAAGCCTCTGTCGCTGTCAATTGAATCATATTTATACTCCCTCGAAACACACATGTCCTTCACAGGTCTTGCCTCACCGTGTGTCTTGCCTCAGCCCACGATTCTGTCTTAGCAAAACTCTACATGAGTCTGTCTCTGCCTACATCACTCTGATAATCAGCTGAGTCTGTGGAAGTGGCGAGAAGCCACAGCATACCACCCGAAGTTTTTTTGGTGCTTTTCTCTCTATGGAGTTCTGACAAATGGAGATCAAATATGCTAAGTTATGTAGACCAATACACGAGGCTCCTTCATCTCACATCCTTTCATGTGCTTGCCTTAGCAGAACATTTTTTCACATGTGTCTGCTTCAGTGAAATGTTCCCTCATGAGTCTGCCTTATCCTTTTACCTGTGTCCATGTCAGGAAAATATTCCTCCACATCTTTGCCCGAGTAAAACAACACAACTGACTTTTCAAAGAATCCCTGAAGTTTCCACTTCAGTAAGCAGTTTACAAAATTCAACCAAAAATTAATTAAATTCTTAATTGATTTAAAGAATAGAAAGAACCTTCTTATATTGAAATTGTAAGGACAAGTTTGTTTTTTTTTTTTCATGAACAAGGATAAAAGGAATATTAGTCTATGTTGGAGTGAAATGCAGATTATCTTGACTGCTATGTTTAGCTTGAGAAGGTAGGGTCTCAGAACGCAAAAGCTACCCAATAGAATTTACAGACCACAAGGGTGAATTCTGGCGGGAAGTATTATAGGGATATTAATAGAGAGAAACAATACAGTGTCCCTTTGTATCAGTGGTTCCTGGATACCACTGAGTACCATCACCTTGGAATTAATAGGGCTTTAGTGGAGTCATGAATGAGCTAATCAAACCAATTTCCATTACAGGTTTCAGGGTCCCTTTTCTTTACAGCCAGCTCAGTGTGTTTTTTTCATGAAAGGAATATTTCTTCAGAGAAAAGAAATAATAGAAATAAGATCTCTTTCTGGCATCCTGAGATAATGGTCATGGCAAAACAAAAGGAATTTTTTTTTTCCTTTGATACTTCTGGCATCTCTGTCATCTGCCAAGGATAAGGCTACAGGCATTCTTGGGGTTGTTTCTGGCTTATGGCTGAGAGAGACTGGGCAGTTTACTTTTATGTATTTCTAAATAATTTTTGCATTTTCGCCTTCATGTTCTCATCAATAAGGTGCCATAATCATGGAAAATGAAACAAAAAAAATAGAAAATAAAATGAGATAGTATTCAAGTGAAGAGCTAGTGAAGCTATAGTTACTGGAGGAGAATCTATAACTATTAAATATCAAGCCAGCATAATCTCTAATAACATGCTACAAATGTTTGTCCTTATACCCACAAGTAAGCTGTAGTCCCTTGAGGGACTGTGATAGGCAGCCTATTTTGGTTGAATGAGGCTTGCTCTGGCGATCCAGTAGAGAACTCTACAAGGGATGGACAAGTGAACTAACATTCACAGAGTCAGATTCCTGACACCACAGAGCCCCCAACTCCATATTCTGTGACTATAAGTCACTCAAGCTTCTGGCATTCTGGCTAGACTCCACCCCCACAGTTAACTGACTATAGCCAGGTATGCTCCTCCCCACAGTTACCTGGCAACAGCAAGATAGCCCTGCCCACTATAAAAGGAGCTGCTTGGCCCCTCCTTGATCTCTTCAAGCTCTGACCTTTCTTACTCTCTAGTCCTCCTTCTCTCTCTCCCTCCCTCCCTCTATCCACATGGACATGGCCAAGCTCTCTTCCTTTTTCTACCTTCTCTCTTTCTCCTAGCCTTTCTACAATAAAGCTCTAAAACCATAGACTGTCTCTGCTCATCAAAGCCCACTATGCTTGAACGATAGGATAGGCTTCCTACTAATGAGTGGCGTTTAACCTCCCACCAGAAAGTCTTCCTGTGCTCCAGCCATGGACCCGACCAAGGACTTTCACATGTGTGAGAACAATCCAGCACCCTCCTAGCCCCTACCTCCCTTCAGCCCTGGGGCTGATGAGCCACCCCTGGGGTCCTCATTCTGTTCTCAGCTCTTCCCCAGTGTCCATCCTTGTATGGGATGCCTGAAGCTGGGAACCTGGTGCCTAGGATTGCCCATTGTCCACCATCCACTGAGCTGGAGTCTGTGGCTTCACACAGCCAGACACCTACCTGGGGCCACATGGAAAGCATGCAGCAGTCTTCCACTTCTGTCCACCCAGAGCACTGGAACTCTGGCAGGACACGGGTTGGGTTTCCTCCCACTCCCTCTTTCCCCCACAGTCCCCCTTCCTTATCAAGAAAATTCCCATTGTCAACAGCCAGAGACCATTACAGAAAATGGCAACCAATCAAAATGCAATTGTGGAGCCCAGTCCTGATGGATACATCTCCAAAACATTCCTACACTTAAGGTTCAGGGAACATTACAACATAGGGGGTAGAAAGACTGGAAGAGCCAGTTTGTTGTGAGATTATATCACATTGTATTAATTGTTTAGTGTCACAAACAACAATGATAAAATTTCACCAACATGATTGGCCAAATGTGAAATCAGAAAGGATTATACCAAAGAACATGCCAAACTGAACAGAGAAAAGGCAACATGGCCTAAATACTACACACACAAAAAACGACAAACATCAGAGGAAACGTTTGAATAGGAGGTGTTACTTCGCCAGGGAAGAGCACAGCAATTGGTTTCCCAGTGTGTTATATTTAAGAATATATGGGCCATGAATGTGAAGGAGAATGGGAAGGATATACAGAGAAGTTTGGAGGGAAGAAAGGAAAAGGCGAAATGTAATTAAATTATAATATCAAAAAAGTGAAAAATATTGTACAAAACAGGAAAGAATGTTTGTAAATACTCATCTTTATAAGGAGCTTAAATCCAAAAAAATGCAAACAAACAAACAAAGCAAACAAAAGACGAACAATAACAACAACAACAACAAAAAACAACTAGTAAGCAAAAGTCAACAATTCTACTGAAAAAAAAAAAAAAAAGACTTATATACCTAAGTGGACATTTCAAATAAAAAGGCATATAAGGATCAAGTACATGCAAAAGTATACAACATCACTAGTAAGGAAATTCAATCCAAACCAAATCCACAATGAGCTGTTACTTTATCCCAGAAACAACGGCTATTGTAAAACAACTAAGGGTAATAAATTCTAAGGATATGGAAAATAAAGAGCTCTCAAAACTCTTGGTAGACATATAAGTTAGTAAGGCCAATCTGGACAAAAATATGCAGGAGATTTAAAAATTAAAATAGTACTATGGAATATCTTAACATTTCAGTAGTAGGAATACATGCAAAAGAAGGGAGCATTTCAAAGAGATTTTCACACTATTATATTCATTGATGCTTTATTTTTGATTGTCTATAAAGACATAATTTTACCTATCAACTAATGAAGAAATAACAAAGACATCTGGCATGTACGTATTGCACATTGCAATGTGACTCAGTCATGAATATGAACTTTTTCCATTTTTGAAACCATGAATAGAACTGTGGACCAATATGTTTAAATGGCATTAGCAGGGAGGAAAAAGACAGTTTCTCTGTGTTCTATTGTTTCCTTGTCTTTTTCTCATACTAGGGCATTCCATGGAGTGGGGAGCAATCTACATTTATGGAAGAATCTGTATTCTAGTCTATTTCCTTCAGCATGTTCTAAATTGAGGATTGAAAACAAATGGGAGACTGAAATAAACTCAAAACAAGCTTGCAAGCAGTCGTGCCCAGCATCTGCAAGTACATGCTTTAACACTGCAGTCCTGATTTTCTCTTAGCTATGTTTACTTTTCTCTCATCTTATAGTTTTAAAATATCTGTTCTTAGAGAGAGGAAAAGGATTATTGTGTTAGTCTAAAATGCCAACAGAAATGGAAGTCTTAAGTTGCCCAATGTAATTAAAAAAAAAAATGAAACCAGATATCATTAAATAATTTTATTTATCTCTGAATTTTCCTAAGGTTAAAGAAGAATCATTTGAAGGACTTTCATTTAATAACTGTAACCCATAAAACCTGTCCAACAAATAATGGCTGTTATACATTATAATGCTTGAAAATTATATTGCTTCTATAAAACAATACATTCTAGACAAGAGATTACCAAAACCAGTCAGAAAAGATACTGAATGCTAAATTTATTTTGCTATATTTAAAGGGAGAAAATATAAAATAATTATAATGTAACTGAATTTACATATGACCTTGGTAACATGAAATCGTGACTATCGCTAGAATCTTATTGAAAGAATCAACAAATGTTTTTCAAATTACTGTAAACATGTACTTAAAATTAGAATTAATGCAGCAGAGAACTATTGACAGAAGAGGGAGAGTCAGTTTTCTTTATGGGTGTAGTGTCTGGTAGGGTCATATTGCTCCAGCAGAAGGCCACATACCCATGTGTACAGAGACCTCCAATTAGACCCCAAGAGTTTTTCTTTTAAGGCATCAATTTTCGATGGGGATGTGAGTGTGGGATATGGAAGGGATTGAAGAAGGTTGTTTTCCATAAGATGGCCATTTTATTGTTGTTGTTGTTGTTGTTGTTGTTGTTGTTGTTGATGATGATGATGATGATGATGATGCTTGATTGGTTTTCTTTTGGTTTCTTGAGACAGGGTTTCTCTGGTTAACCCTGGCTGTCCTGGAACTTGTCTGCCTCTGCCCAACTGGTGGTGAGATTAAAGGTATACATCACCACCACAGGGCCACAAAGTCATTTTACTTTCTCTTGAGAAGTATACAATTAATTTTATAATTTTTTTATATTTGGAGATTTTATATATACCACTTTAACTGTTTTGAGGCAAATAGCCTAGGTAAATAGAAAAAAAATGTAGACAAATAAATGCTAGGTAGAAGATGCAAATATTTATAGGTAAATTATGTATGTATATACTTTTATATTTGTGTACATACATATGCATTCATATAGACATAGCTGAAATTTTAGGTATTTAAAAATCCTCAGCGGACTCTATAATATGACAGTTAAATTTCAAGAGGAAATAAAGTACAAGATTAGGGACTTACACTTTCAAAGTGGTAGGAGGAATTTCATCTTTCCTATGGAATGACATTTGTTTCTTTCTACCTACTTCCTCTCTGGGACACTGAGGACATTTTACAAATTGAAAATATGAAATTATACAGCAGATTTGCATTTCATTTCCTCATGCTCTGGTGGTTTAAACCACCTTTAATACTCTGATGTTGGGTTTCATAACATGGAGCAAATCTATTTCCTGAATTATTTACCCGCTATTCTTTAAGTAATACCATATAATTTGTGGGGTTCTAGGATTTAATTCACAAATATAATAAAATTTGAAGGAAGTGTGGGAGCCCCACTCACCACAAATAATATTATCAAATTAATACCTTGGAAAATCATGTCATCCAATGACAGATTTCAAAATATCAATATTTTGGAAATAGTGTGGTATTAGCTTTAGTATTCTAAACTTGCAAATCAAAGGGAAGCATCCCCCTGCCAAGGGGCATTTAAGTACCTAGTCACATAGCTGAACTCGCACTATTTATCCACAGCTGCATTCCACTGGCCTTGGTCTTCTCTTTTCCCAGGAATGGCTTCCAGATGTCATTATTATTGTTATAGATCCATTTCCAGTATTAGACTACCCAAGGTAAGAGAGAAAATGTTTTAAATAAAAAATCAAATGAGCAGGATAAAATTTAAGAGACTGTCATAGATTCATTCCTGATTTTATACTGATATGCAAGCTACAGTACACTGGATGCCTTGTTGAATTGTTATGAGGATATAATTTGTTTTAGCCATTTTTATCAGTTAAAAATATTTCCATAAAATAAAAGAAAAATCCTATTATTAGGCTATATAAGTGAAGAATAATAACAAGTCATATCATCATAAAGTTGAACATTTAGTATAAAGAATATTGCATTGGTGTTTTACTAAAGAGACCATCCAAGACCTGTTATTATTTTATGATATACACTATAATCCATGATTGGCTTTATTACTCATGACAAAAACTATAGGCTAATATTATAATCCTGATACTAGATACAAAAATAAACAATCTCTTAAATTCAGAATAAGCACTAGATGCTGTAATAATACATACATACAGTAATGTTTATTTTTGTTTCAGTTCTGTGATTGAATTTTTCCTTATAAATCATTGGCAGATTTACAACTCATATAAAATACTGCAATCATTTATTGGAAACCATTTGTTTTAAATAAAAAGATTTTATATAGTTTATAAAATGATGGTTAATTTTGTACTTAAACTAATGTATAAAAGAAGTTTTTCTCATGCATCAGTAAAGTCCTTCAGACTGTTCAAGTCTTATACACAGGTTGAATTAATAATAGTAGTTAATGGAAATTGCTTGTTATGTTATTGACTAGATAATATTTTTCAGCTATTGTTGAAGCTTGTACATGAATTAACTCATATAATTATTATAATGTACCTATGGGATAAAAATTATTCTTTTACCCACTAAACACATGATAATTACCATGTAGAATTTGCCATGGCTTGTTGTATGAATGAGTTTGCTCTTATGTACCATTTATCTTTTGCTGTGCTGACAAATGGTATTTCAGTCCTATGTCAGAGAGAGATGAGGTCATTAATTTTGACCTACTGTAGATGTTAGATGTTTAGAATTATAAAAGTCATTTTAAAATCATACAAAATTATAAAAAGTGGCAATTCTTTTGTGGAAAAATATCAGTTTGAAACTAACATGATCTATTGGAGAGCTCTAGAAACTGAAAATATACATCACCTTCCTGATGGTGGAAGGGCATTAAAACAAGCAGAAGAGAAAGTTTTGCTGTATGCATTGATCAGTTAGGGTTGCAGAACATAGAAAACTTTGGGAACCTGTGTAGTAAGTAGTAACAGAGAGTCTAAAATTAAACTAGGCGTGGACACTGAAGGGTCATTAACACATGTGAGTGTCAGATCACATAAAACTATAATGATTTCAGTTTCTTTAGAGCTTTGAGAAGTGATAGATAAGACTGATATTGAAAGAACCCACAGACTAACTTTCTAGGGCATGCATTTATTTACTTGTTTATAGAGAGAAAACCAAGGCCCAAATACTATGGTTGGATCAGTGGAAAGTCAATAACAAAAGCGAATAGATAGACAGATTCTAAAGTTAGAGACAGACATAATATAATAGATTTCACTTGAGATACTTTGGTACATTAACTTATGGATCATGAAGAGTCTAAAACTTTCTGTTTGCTGAGAGTTTAAGAAGCTGGTTGGTGTATGACTTAGAGGAAGTTAAATAATATATAGGAACTAAAACATTTAGACTAGCATAGAAATAATAATCTTCAATGAAATATTTTGTTTTCTAAACATTGAATACTTAACAATATTATATATTTCTATAACCCTCAGATCTTATGTGTGGAATTTAAAATAATGGAGCCTTTTCAGGACCTAATATATCAATGAATAGAATTGTACATATATGTTATGGTGACTATCTGTGCTACCATTCATTTTAGATCATTGCCAGTATTTCAGTATCATCAAAGAAAGCCAACTCATTTCATTTCAACTCACAGTTTTAGAACATCCTCTCCTTTGTCACTTTTCATAGTTGGTTTGAGCCACAGAGGAAGTGCTTATAGCAGAAGAGGTTCATTCATATGACAGCAAAAGCAAAGTGAGGTAACAGAATGAGACTTCTAAGATTCCTTTTGTTATTATGTCCCCAGTAACCCATCTGCCAGTATGTTACATGCCATAACACTCCGAAGTTCCAATAGTGCTGGCTGGGGGGGTAAGCAAGCATTTAACTAACAAGCCTTTGGAGACTGTAGACTGAAAGTATAACATGAGTTTTTATTAATAAATGGTACTTCCCATTACAAAGGGCAATAACCCTGAACTTTAAAAAAAATTATGCTTTCTCTCGTAGTATACATCCCAACTATAGTTTCTGCTCCCTTCACTCCTTCTACTTACTCTCTACCCTCTCTTCCCTAGATCTACTCCTCCTTTATTTGCCTTCATAAAATAACAGACCTCCCACAGATATCACCCAAATATAACATAAAAAGGTGCAATAAAAAAGCTGTGAGACAGCCCAGTAGAAGGTAAAGGACCTAAGAACAAGTGAAGGAGTAAGACATACCCCATCCCATTGGAAAGAGTCCCGCTAAAGCACCAAGGGACACTAACCAAAACATTTTTAGAAGACCTACATAAACCCATAATTAAACTTTGCTGTGATATTTTTCCTCTCTTGTTTTCTGACCTAATTATCTTACTAATATTTTTTGGTAATTTAAAACAGACTCAAGCTGGGTAGAATCCCAGCATTCAGGAGGCAGAGGCAGGCAGATTTCTGATTTCAAGGCAAGCCTGGTCTACACAGTGAGTTCCAGAACAGCCAGAACTTTACAAAGAAACCCTGTCTCAAAAAACAAAACAAAACAAAAAAACAGACTCATTTACACATAACATTTCTAAATATTTTACCAGAAACCACAAATCTAAGTAATTTGAAAATCAAAAAATACAAATTTTTGTTAAGTAATGTTTGTTTATAAATACTATACTTTCTCCTTTATTTGCCTACCATTGATCCACCGTTCTAACTATGTACATGTGTGCTTAGTATTTATTACAATAAAAATAATAGAAATGAAGAATCATAGTAATGCCATGAAACCCTAAAGAGTAGGCATCCAACCTAAAGTGTTGGCAATGACAAGACATAAGGATATAGAACAGTTAGGTTGTTTATATACAGTCCTTGCTGACATAATATGTAATAGGCACTGAAGAATTGTTTAGCACTACCTCCTAAACCTGAATACATGTATTCCACACAGATGTGTTTCATGTGTTTCAAAGTGTTTCCTTGTATTAACTTGTTGAAGATACAGTCCATGACTGACTTGGGATTATTCTTCTTCATCCATGCCTATAATTAGAATGTTTTGTCTTTTTATGATATTCCACATTTTGGGCATGTTCCTTTTCCTTTCCATTGTTTTCTTCTGTAATACTTACTTATTTGATCTAGTTATTAGGGTTTTTTAAAATTCAATTTTCATTTCAGCTTGAGTTCTCTTCACCATTTCTCTTTGTGTTTAATTTTATTTTCAAGTCCTAAATGTCTTTATCATTTCCACCAGCCTTATGTTTTTGTATTCTTGGATATTACTCAGCCATATGTTCTCAAGTTCTTTTCCTTAAATTTCATTGAGCTACTTCTTTGTATCTTCTTTAAACTCCTTGAACTTTGTGATGAAGCTTATGATTATCCTCTTGAATTATATACTCTCGGGTTCATCTGGGAAATCATCACTGGTAAGGAGTGGCAATAATGACCCGGTTTTTCATGTTGCTTGTATTTCTGTGATGTAATCTGGGAATCTGTACTTTTGTTAATTCTATGTGCAGGAATTGGGGAAGACGTAAGGATTTATCTAGTTGAGTACTGCCTAGAGCTTGAAATGGCTTAGTGGAAAATCAGATAGATACAGGGAAATGATCTGGTGTGCAGCATGTCTGACCTAGTTGATGCCTGTAGTATAAGAATAGATTTGACTGGGTGGAGAAGTTGTATGATATAGTATGGAAGGAATATGTGGGTCAGAAACAGGTAGGTCGATCCTGGAGGAAGCTTAGACAATGGTAACAAATAACTGCTAGAAAAGGAGAATTAGCCTTTCTCAAAAAATGAGACCCATTTTAGTTTATACATTGCAGGGTAGTCAGACTTGAAACCATTTACAAATTAACAACAAAAATAGAATCAAAGGGATATATACATTCACATACATATTCAAAATTTGTATATAACAATAATAATCAAAGAAAATTATAATGATACCTAAGAAGCTCAGGTGGGTATCTCGGATGGTCTGAGGGATGAGAGTGGGTGATGGAATTATATCCAATTTTTAAAAATTAAAAATGTTATTTAACAATGAAATACAAAAGCCATGTTGACATTATTTGCATATCAGAAGAAGCAAAATTGCAAAAATGTTTTAGGAAAGATTTAAAAGATGTACAGTTTCTCAAATTTCATCATTTTAAAAAGAAAGTTCTCCCACATAATTTGCTAGGCATTTATTCAGACACAAATATCTCCTTGAATGTGATTTCAAGGTTTATTTTTTAGTGCCAAGAGCACACCACATGAGCAGATGTCAGAGTAAAAACAGAAGTGTGTTCTTGGTCAAAACCTAGAACATACTAGACTATGCATTAATATAGCTCTTTTAAATCTGACACTTGCTTTTAACCACTAGTATAACATTTTTGCAAATTATACTTTGTATATAAGGTAAATGTATTTCTCTATTCAATCACATTCTTTTAAAAATTATTTTGTTATTTTATTTTGTTTTGGTCTTTTGCCTGAATGTATATCTATGAAACACATGAGTAGTCGATGTTTACAGGGACTAGAGTAGTGTGTATTATTCCCTGAAACTAGAGTTACAGAAGGTTGTGAACCTTTATGTGGATTCTGGGAATAGAACTTAGTCCTCTGCAAAAGCAGCCAGTACTCTTAACTGCTGAGCTATCTCTCTGGCCCCACCCTATCTCTTTCTTTTATTTATTTTATTATTTTTAAAATTTTATTAGATATTTTCTTAATTTACATTTCAAATGCTATCCCAAAAGTTCCCTGTACACCCCCTCCCTGCTCTCCTACCCACCAACTCCCACTTCTTGGCCCTGGTGTTCCCTGTATTGGGGCATATAAAGTTTGTAATACCAAGGAGCCTCTCTTCCCAATGATGGGCGACTAGGCCATCTTCTGCTACATATGCAGCTAGAGACACGAGCTCTGGGGGTTCTGATTAGTTCATATTATAGTTCCTCTTATAGGGTTGCAGACCCTTTCAGCTCCTTGGGTACTTTCTCTAGATTCTCTATTGGGGACTCTGTGTTCCATCCAATAGATGGCAGTGAGCATCCACTTCTGTATTTGCCAGGCACTGGCATAGGCTCATAGGAGACAGCTATATCAGGGTCCTTTCAGCAAAATCTGTTGGCATATGCAATAGTGTCTGGGTGATTAAGCACCCAGTGGCTGATTAAGCACCACTCAAATACCTTGTATATAGGCTTTTATTTTATTATTCAAATAAAACAATGCAACCCACATTAGGATAATACCTGGTGTATATGTTCAATGAAATACTCAAGAGCACTCTGGTCCCACATCACTCTCCCTAAATGATAACAATTTTTACTTCCAGGTATATGGTAACATGAAATACTCCAAATTTTCACACACAAAAAGTGGCACTGAAGCAATTCAACTAATCAACTAATCTATTCAATTGAACTATTTTCTCTTCATAAATAAAAGAATTTACTTTTGCATTATAATTTGTTTTCAGTTTTTGTAGCCTAAATCAGTACATGAAAGGCTGCCTTGATTTTCTTCTGCAGAGGAGATACAACCCATTATTTTTTTTTCTCTTTTGAAAAGAAGCTCTTGAATAGATCAGTAGGCTTCTAAAAACATGTCATATTCAGTTTATAGAATCATCAATGTTTTGTGCTGGTAAACTACTTCCAATTTGAATAAGTTCTATTAAAATGTATTTTCGATATGATACATGAAAATATTTTTTCTCCTTTTCTTTGTACTTACTAAATTAGATTCAGATAATTGTTTTAAGGGAATAAAATCTGAAGCAAGACAGCTGGACTTCACACTTTTTTTTAATGTGTAATGTAAAGTAAAACTGTTGTTAATATGTAAATTATTTCAATAGTTTTCTCAATTCTGTCTTGGAAAAATATACTTTTTACAGATATCACTGAATGCAGCTATCCTGAAGGAATTTCTCATAAAATATTCTGTATAGATAAGGTATACTGTCAACGTGAACACTAGTAATAGTAACTGTTTTTATGAATATAGAAGAAACCATTAATCAAGTGAATATAGATTTCACTGAATTCAGGCAAATGCATTAATAGTAATGATTCAAAAATCCATTAATATCAATGAGGGTAAAGCTTATATTTGTAAAAATAAGCCAAAACCTCATATTCTTTATGTTAGGAATGAAAATAATAAGCTTAGGATATTATATACCAAAACTTTTCTTCAGCTTGAAAGTAAATAGTTATATTTGAACATAGCTGGGTGAAAATTTAAACAGGTAAAACTTTCATTTTCTATCTCATTATATCTGTCTCTGACTCTCCATAAAATCGTATAGTATATGTATAATATATATGTAGGCACCACCCACACATACACACACACACACACACACACACACACACACACACACACACACACATATATAGTGTGTGGTTCTATAAACATGAAGATTATTATAATTTTTAAAAGTCCCTAACAAAAGATAGTGTAAATTGTACTTCCTTATGATGTTGAGAAAAAGACAACTCCCAGTCATTTACACTGTCATAAAGCAACAAACAAATTTGATTTGATAATGTACTGTGTTGTTAAGTTCTGATATCATATATTTGTATGTCTGCTGCATATGTACAACTACTTTTAAAGGAAAACATGCACACACTGGGTTTGACTAATATATATTCTACAGTAGAGGCAATAAATCTCCAAGGTTAACTGACTCATTTCTCCATGTTAATTACCACGTTCTCTCTAAAGAACTAAAAACAAACATTTTAATACCCCATGGAGACCAAATTCCAGTAGCTGTAGTTGGCTCATGCTCAAGTGCTTGTTAGGAAAGTTGATTTCTATTACAATTTAGAAAATGAGAACAACTACAAGTCAAAAGAGTTTTCCATATACTGGGTTTAATATTCACTCACTTTTTAAGCTTGACCTCAGTACACAATATGCTTTAATATCCTTGACTAAAACTTAAGGCAAGGACTTTATTGCCATTGAATAACAGACACCATATGTCTTTCAAAAGTCTTTGTGAAGAGACTAGTCTCTAGCCTATAACCACACTATGCTTATATGAGAATGTAAACACATACAAACACACACCACAAATAACTAAAACATATGCAAGTTAGTGTACAAGTACTGAAATTACATGTTTTGATGCTCAAAATCAATATGTAAACATTTTCTTTCTAAAAGTTGACCCTAAAATATACAAGTTCTGGATGCTCTCTTTCATTTTCTGGCTTTTGCTCTAAGGAACAATTTAAGTCTGTCAAATATGGTCTGGAAAAATATCAGGGTATCGATGGAGAAACAAAGATATTACATCACAAAACCAAATTTACATAGTCTTTCCACAAATCCAGCCATACAAAGGATGATAGATGGAAAACTCTAACACAAGGAGTAAAAGTACACCCTAGAAAAATCAAGAGAGTAAATGTTCCTTCAACAAACTCAAAATAATATAGCCACACAAACATAATTCCACCTCTAAAAACAAAAATAACAGGATGTAACAATCTCTATCCCTTAATATTTCTTAATATCAATTGACTCAATTCCCCAGTAAAAAGGCATAGACTAAAAGACTAGACACATAAACAGGACACAACATTTTGCTGCATACAGGAAACACACTTCAGTGACAAAGACAAACACTATCTTAGAATAAAGGGTTGGAAAAATTTTTCTAAGCAAATGGTCCCAAGAAACAAGCTGGAGTAGCCATTCTAATATCGAATAAAATCCACTTTTAACAAAAAGTAATCAAAAAAGTTAAAGAAGGACACTTCATATTCATCAAAGGAAAAATCTACCAAGAAGAACTCTCAATTCTGAATATTTATGCTCCAAAGGGAAAGGCACCCACATTCATAAAATAAACTTTACTAAAGCGCAAAGCACACATTGCACCTGACACAATAATAGTAGGAGACTTCATCACCCAACTCTCAGCAATGGACAGATCATGGAAACAGAAACTAAACAGAGACACAGTGAAACTAATAGAAGTTATGGATGAACTGACATCTATAGAACATTTCAATCTAAAACAAAAGAATATACCTTCTTCTCAGCACATCATGATACCTTCTCCAAAAGTGTTCATATAATCAGTCACAAAGCAGGTTTCAACAGAGACAAGAAGATTTAAATAATACAATGCATCCTATCAGACCACTACAGACTAAGGATGATCTTTAATAATAACAACAACAACAACAAACAGAAAGCCCACATACACATAGAAGCTGAACAACACCCTAATCCATGATAACTTAGTCAAGGAAGTAATAAAGAAATTAAAGAATTTTTAGAATTTAAAGAAAATTAATGCATAGCATACCCAAACTTATGGGACACAATGAAACCAGTCTGCCCAGTGCTCACCCGGACCAGCGGGAATAAAGCACAGGACAAACCAGGTTTCTTCTCAGGACTGTTTACTCAAGAATACTTGTTGCATGCAATTACAGAATGGTGGAAAGGCTCAGAACCCCACTGGAAGCCGCCAAATAAACCCTTTCCTGGCCACTCACAGAATGACACGTGGCTGCTGCTCATACACCAGGTAGTCTCAGGCTTTAGGATCATAGTCTCGGGCTTAGGATCATATCACTGTCGACACAGCCTAATGCCATATTAGGAGATATTTATGCCAGTAAGGCTGATAAGGCTGAGGCAGGCAGCACCATCTTTAAGGAGCAGCAGCTAGGCTCCCCACACCAGTCCTAAGAGGAAAACTCATAGCTCTGAGAACTTTCAAAAAGAAACAGGAGAGAGCATACACAAGCAGGTTAAGAGCACACCTGAAAATTCTAGAACAAAAAGAAGTAGAAGGCAGGCAATAATTAAACTTATGGCTGAAATCAATAAACTAGAAACAAAAAAGAACCATACAAAGAACCAACAAGACTTGAGCTGGTTATTAGGAAAACAACACAATTCACAATAGTCACAAACAATCTAAAATATCTTGGTGTGACTCTAAGCAAACAAGTGAAAGCTTTGTATCACAAGAACATGATGTCTCTGAAGAAAGAAAATGAAGAAGACTTCAGAAGATAGAGAAATCTCCCATGCTCATGGATTGGCAGGATTAATATAGTAAAAATGGCTATCTTGCCTAACACAATCTACAGATTCAATGCATTCCCATCAAAGCTCCAACTCAGTTCTTCATAGAGTTAGAAAGAGCAATTCTAAAATTCATTTGGAATAACAAAAAAACTCAGGATAACAAAAATGTATTCTCAAAAGTAAGAGTACCTTTAGGGAAATCACCGTCCCTGACCTCAAGCTGTATTACAGAGCAATAGTGATAAAAACTACACGGTATTGGTACAGTGACAGGCAGGTAGATCAATGGAATAGCATTGAAGACCCAGAAATAAAGCCACATACTTATCATCACTTGATATTTAACAACAACAACAACAACAACAACAACAACAAAAAGCTAAAACCATCCAGTGGTTAAAAAAAAAAAAAATAGCACTTTTAACAAATGGTGCTGGTTCAACTGGCAGTTAACATGTAGAAGAATGCCAATTGATCCATTTTATCTTCCTGTACAAAGCTCAAGTCCAAGAGGATCAGAGACCATCAGATAGAACCAGATACACTGAATCTAATAGAAGAGAAAATGGGAAAAAGCCTTGAACACATGGACACAGGGGAAAATTTCCTGAACAGAACATCAATGGCTTATGCTCTAACATCAATAATTGACAAATGGGACCTCATGAAATTTTAAAGCTTCTATAAATCAAAGGACACTGTCAATAGGACATAACAGCAACCGAAAGATTGGGAAAACATCTTTATGAATCCTATATCCAATAGAGGACTAATATCCAATACATACAAAGAACTCAAGAAGGTAGACTCCAGAGGACCAAATAACCCTACTAAAAAAATGGGGAACAGAGCTAAACAGAAAATCTGAGGAATCTTCAATAGGCAAGAAGCACCTAAAGAAATGTTCAAAATCCTTAGTCATCAGGAAAATGCAAATCAAAACAACCCTGAGATTCCACCTCATACCAGTCAGAAAGACTAAGATCAAACACTCAGGTGACAGCAGATGCTAGTGAGGATGTGGAGAAAGAGGAGCACTTCTCCATTGTCTATGGGATTGCAAGCTGGTACAACCACTCTGGAAATCAGTCTGGCATTTCCTCAGATTATTTGACATAATATTACCCGAGGACCCAACTATACCATTCCCGGGCATATACTCAGAAGATGCTTCAACATGTAATAGGGACACAAGTTCTAACTATGCTCATAGCAGCCATATTTATAATAGTCAGAACCTGGAAACAACCCAGATGTTCCTGAACAGAGGAATGGATACAGAAAATGTGGTACATTTACACAATCGAGTACTACTCAGCTATTGAAACAATGACTTCATTAAATTCACGGGCAAATGGAACTTGGAAGTATCATCCTGAGTGAGGCAACTCGGTTACAAAAGAATAGACATGGTATGCAATCGCTGATAAGTGGATAGTAGCCCAAAAGCTCGGAATACTCAAAATACAATTCACAGACCATATGAAGCTCAAGAAAAAGGAAGACTTAAGTGTGGAAGCTTCGGTGCTTCTTAGAAGAGGGAACAAAATACTTATGGGAGGAAATATGGAGACAAAGTGTGGAGCAGAAATTGAAGAAAGGGCTATCCAGAGACTGCCCCACATGGGGATCAATACCATATATAGTCGCCAAACCCAAAGGCTATTGTGGATGTTGGGAAGTGATTGGTAACTGAAGCCTGATTTGGCTGTCTACTGAGAGGCTCTGCCAAAGTCTGACAAATACAGAGGTGGATGCTCACAGCCAACCTTTGGACTGAGCGCAGGTCCGCAATGAGGGAGTTGGAGAAATGGCTGAAGGAGCTGAGAGTGTTGTCAGCCCCATGTGGGGAGCAACAGTGACAACTGGCTAGACCCCCAAGAGCTCCAGGAGATTGGACCACCAGGCAAAGAGTACGCATGGAGGGACCCAGGGCTCTGGCCGCATATGTGGCAGAAGATGGCCTTGTTGGACATCAGTTGAAGGAGTGGCCCTTGGTTCCGTGGGAGTTTAATGCCCCAGTGTAGGGGAATGCAGAAAGGCAAGAGTAGGTAGGTGGGTGGAGGAGCATCCTGATAGAGGCAGTCGGAGGGAGGATGGGATAGGGGGTTTCTGGAGGGGATACCTGGAAAGGGAATAACATTTCAAATATGAATAAATAAAATACCCCCCCCCCAAAAAAAAATCAGGGAAGCTATTACAAAATAGCAGTATCCTGCTCTGTACCCAGTTACTCTCTGCCCTGGGGACCCCACTGCCTCCATGGCTAGCCCCATGCAGGGACCAATTGCAGTTCTCTTGTTGTGTATTCTGATCACATTCCCAGCCATCCACCCCCTGTGATCAGTGGTCCCAAATCCCAGTAATCCAGCAAAATCAAAACTCTAGAGGCTTGTAGTTTATAAGTCAAATTTATATCAGTAAATTCTCACCCCACAAAATACCTATACAATGAACTAAGAGACAATTGATACTGATATGAATTGCCTACCTAAATAAGACAAGTTGTCCTGTAATTATCCATCTTTTATAATATATTCATAGCTACCTGTGGCTATTTAAAGCCACACAGAAATTGGGTCATCTTTCTCTTCCTTCATCTTCCTTTCTTCTCCTCTGTCCTCTCTCTCCTGTCTCTAAAAATCACCAGACTTCCTTTTCCACTGCCCAATCACAGCCTTCTTATTGTATTATTATTTAAATTAATGGGGGGATGAAGTTCTGCTACAGTTATGTATTCCATTTCCTTCCCTGGAACCAGTGAAAGTCTACAGACTGGCATTAACCATACTTCTCTTTTGAATCTTACAAGAAACAAAAGGCAGGTTGGTTTTTTTTTTTTTTTTTTTTTTTTTTTTGGGGGGGGGGTCCGTTTGAATGAGAAATCATGAGACCAGTAGACAACTCAGTATTGTCTGTCTGAAATCAATAATTTTTAAAATACACATTTATTTAAACTTTAAAACTCCATGAAATTAAAAAAAAGGTCATTTCTATAATACAGTCTCTCATAACATTGGCTATATAAATATATAAGACCAAGAAAAAATGATTCCAAAGCCTGTTCTTTCCCATTGATATACCCTCCTTTTCTTCAGTCACTCCTGTGATTATCATTTAGCAGTAGCATCCTTTGTTATTTTCTTCTTTCCAGTAGGAACATGTATTATTTTCAGCAGCTATTTTTCTTATATGCTGTGATTTCTTTCACATAAATATATGAATTTTGATATTTTTTCAAAGATCATTTGTGGGTATGGGGTACAGTTCATTGATTGAGCACATGTATATCATATAGGAGGTCCTTCTGAGTTTAGTCCCCAGAACATAAAAAGTATAATACTTGTATACAGTATATAGTTTACTGAAAACTCTTTACAATGCATAAAATTATGTATTGAAAATACCAAGGGTTTTAAGAAAACAGATGCTATGTCATTTTGTAGCAGAACACTAACAAACCCATAATCATTTCAATAAAAGAACTAGCAACTCAAAACAGAAATAAAAATCCTTGAATATTATAGTTTAGAAAATACAAGATTCAGCTGTAAGATGTTAAGATAGTCTTACAGTAATGTAAGAAATGGTTTTATCTCTGGATTAAGAATATATGGTAAATAAGCAAAAATGATAGAGAATTTTACAAGAAACTCCCTTCAGAAGAAACATGTGGGCTGATGGAAGAGAATAAAGGAATGGCATGCACATAGCTGCATTTATCTGTATAATGTACATTGCACTCGGTTGTATTTTATTTATGGTGAAAAAGATTCTGGGAGAGCTGGGCGTGGTGGTGCACGCCTTTAATCCCAGCACTCGGGAGGCAGAGGCAGGCGGATTTCTGAGTTCGAGGCCAGCCTGGTCTACAAAGTGAGTTCCAGGACAGCCAGGGCTAGACAGAGAAACCCTGTCTCGAAAAATCAAAAAAAAAAAAAAAAAAAAAAAAAAAAAAAAAAAAAAAAAAAAAAAAAAAAAAAAAAGATTCTGGGAAACTTACCTGAACATAAAATGTGGTCTAGCAGTGATCCATATCAGCAATAGCTTGCAAGCTCTCATTCAATGCGAACATTGTAATAGAATAGATGTCTATTCAGACTTTGAGATGAAATTTAAGTAGGCAATGCATAGGCTCCTTAAACAAAAAAACAAACAAACAAACAAAAAAATCAAAGAGAAATATTGAGTCATCCTTCCCGAAATGCTCACTCTTGTTTACAACTGCTTGTGATAATGGCACTGCTGGCATGTATTTTCATGCAGTAGGAAAAGTATCATTCACTGTCAGAGAGTTGGATCATCACTGACTCCTAGAAATAACATTGTTAGCATTAAGTAAGAAAATTAAAAGACCCTAAAAGGATTTGGAATATTGTCCTACAGTTAAACTCAAGAAATGGCAGTACCATTTTCATTCCTGCATGACCTGGCTTGTACAGTTTCACTCTATCATCATAAAACTGAAGTTTCTTGTGCCTCTAGAATATTATTAAGGTGGCTTTAAAACTTTCTTGCAATAATGATTTTCACACGCACAATGATATATATTTTATCATTTCATCATTATCTGATTTAAAACCAATTCGACAATGGTATTCTCTTGTTTATGCTTTTTCCACCATATTAAGGTATGTACTACTGTGAGAATACAAATCAAATTATAGATTTCCCACCTGGGTTACACAGCACTTTAACTTTGTGAAGATACAGCACATAATAATAATTTCCCCTCATAAAACTTAACATTTCATGCTTTTAAAATCAGAGACCAGTTTCTGTAAAAAGTGAGTTATTAAAACAAAGTTACAATTTGCAAATATCTATTGAGGCTTCAATCAGATTTCTGTGAAATATACACAAGTGCTCTGCAGTGGACCTTTTCACCATTTTGTTAGTAGAATCAAATAACTGTATATAAAATTCTAAAACAGATTGAGCAAAGGAATAAAATATGACTCATAAGTATTCACTACTGCTTATTCTCAACCTTTGAATTTTGATTTCTCTCAATATATTCATATTAAAGTTCATATGTAGATATTATTTGTGTATACATTGTTTCAATCTGGAAAATAATTTGGGCTGTAAGGTCTCGGTGAATATCTCTAATACTAAAGTCAGCAGGTATCCTAAAATACCATGTTATATGATAATATTCATGGGGATTATTACATAAAGTTATTTATCTTCCTATTCTTCCCTGTAGGAAATATGACTTTCAGAAATACTAAGGCTATAATTTAATAAACATTAAACTAAACTTGAATCAGTGAAGAAACATTTTTAATTAAAAACTACTTTTATTGGATGATTGAACAATTATAATAACAAAAAGGATCATATGGCTTACATAAAATTTAGGGATTAATATTTACCATCTGTTGTTCCTGAAACTATTTTTCCTATTTGTATACAGATTCACCATAGAATTCACCATTACATATCATACTGATATCTGCAATAGTCAGGAATATATGTTAATTATTCCTGTAACTGAAACAGAGCCTAGAGTATGTTGACTGTTATTAAGAACTCTTGGCTGAGACCCCCCGGAGCTTCTGGGGACTGGACCACCAAACAAATTGTACATATGGAGGGACCCATGGCTCCAGCTGCATATGTGACAGAGGATGGTCTTGTTGGACATCAGTGGGAGGAGAGGCCCTTGGGCCTGAGGGAATTCGATGCCCCAGTGTGGCAGAATGCCAGGGCAGGAAGACAGGAGTGGGTGGGGGAGCACCCTCATAGAGGCAGGGGAGGTGGGAGGGAAATAGGGGCCTTCCTAAGGGGAGACCTGGAAAGGGGAAAACATTTGCAATGTAAGTAAAGAAAATATCCAATGTAAAAATATTCATGATAATTAAACAATCTTGAAAAATAAAAGAATTTCTGGAGGTAAAAAAAATTAGGTAAAACAAAATATATAAAGAAAAAATGCAAAAAAAAAAAGAAAGAAAGAAATGTTGGCTGAATAAACAAGTAAATGATTCAATGGAAAAAATTATCATCTGTCATAAATGATTGGTATCACAGATTACAATGTATAGAAACCTTGGCAGAGAGTTTGTTTCTTATCTGTAAATATAACTCATCTTCCAAAACTAGGAGAGCTGTATCTCCTCCTACTATGACTCAGAGTTTAAAGTAGGGGATAAAATTGAAATAGGTATAAATAATGTACTAACTAAAGAAAGTGTGAGGTTACAGTCTAAACACACCTGGTGCAGGTTAAATAACTTCATAATCCCTTCAGTTTATTCTACTTTCTAGAGGAGGAAGCTTGGGCTTAAAATGAAAGCATGAGTTTCTCCTGTTATACACTTCTTTCCTAGAATTCTGTGTGATATGTAAAACCAAGACTGGCAACGTTTACTGAAGTATTATCTTACATTAATCCAATTTTGCTCAACTAATACTTGGCCAGGGAATAATTTTGTTCTGTGTTATGATAGATATCTAATGAAGGGTTTATTGATGGCAATGTTGTTTTATATTCTTAGGATTTTCTGTTTTGAAATAAAAGCTAGTAATATCCACTTTCAGCTCATACATATAAAGAGCTTAAAAGTCATCGTACCTATCCTTACAATAACTAAATCTAAGCAAAGTTTAAGTAACTGGACTGGATATGGCAGAGAATTGACAAGTCAGAAGAAATGGGCCTCTGATGATCTGAAACAACAGGCAGGCACAGATGTTACAGCCAAAAACTTCTTTTCTTGGTATAGCTACTGATGCTGTGTGTTATTGAAATGTCTAATGTTAATATTCACAAGTTAGCTAAAGGAGACTACTGTAAGAATGAGCAACTCATAGTGATGCTGTAACAGTTTCCTTGTGATTCCACAAACTATAGTTTTAGGCACCTGACTAAGGCCTTGTCAAGAAATAACTTCATTCCCCATGCAAAGAAAACTATAATTATTGAATAAGCTTGGAAAAATGGAGGTGAAAGTATTCTTCATGAGATAAACAAATGATTTCCCATAACACAGGTTTCCTTTGCAAGGGAAAAATCTTTACCAGATCATTATCCCATCTATGATCTAGTGTGTTTCTTCTTCTCCAAAATTCTAAAGATTCTGTGTCAGAAAAAAATATAACCTTCTGATCATCTGTGACCATGACCTGTAGACATGGTGGCAGAAAAGGAATGAGATTGAATGATGCAAATGTATACACATCCCATTTTCAAACCTCAACTCCAGTGTACCAGTGTATATAGTTTCTTCCAGTTTTCAATGAATAAGTCTTCCACTATCTTAACTTTATTCCAAGATATTATTAAGGTTATTGTGAAAATGGGATTGTTTCTTTGAATTTATTCTCTATAAGTTGTCCATATATAGAAAGGCTACTGATTGTTTGTTGGTTTTTTTTTTTTTTTGTGTGTGTGTGTGTGTGTGTGTGTGTGTGTGTGTGTGTGTGCTACTTTGCTGTATGTGTTTACCAGCTGCAAAAGTTTTCTGGTGAAGTGTTTAGGGTGTTTATTGTTTATGTATAGAATTATGAATTATGTCATCTGAAATTACTGGCACTCTGGCATCTTCCATTCATATTTGTATCCCTCTTATCTCCTTCACTTATTCTTATAATCTAAGACTTTTTGAATAGTTAGGGGGACAATTGACATCTGTATATTGTTCCAGATTTTAGTGGAAATGATAATCAAAATAACCTTGAGATTCCACCTCACATCAATCAGAATGGCCAAGATAAAAAACTCAGGCAAAGATGTTGAGAAAGCAGCACTTCTCCATTGCTGGTGGGACTGCAAACTGGTACAGCCACTCTGGAAATTAATCTGGCAGTTCCTCAGAAAAGTGGAAGTAGATCAACCTGAAGACCCTGTTATACCACTCTTGGACATATACTCAAAAGATGTCCCACCATTTCACAGGGGCATGTGTATCACTGTGATCATAGAGGTCTGTGATAGCGAGAAGCTGGAAAACATCCTAGATGCCGCAGAACAGAAGAATTGATACAAACAACGTGGATTGTTTATACAATGGAATACTATTTGTATTCCATTAAGAACAAGGCATCACGAGTTTTGCAGGCAAATGGGTAAAACTGGAAAATATCGATCTGCGTGAGATAACTCACACTCAAAATGACATGCATGGTATGTACTCACTAATAAGTAGATATTAGCCAAAAAAATACAGAATACCCTGGATAAATTCCACAGAACTCAAGGTTAATAAGCAGAAGGTACCAAGTGAGGATACCTCAATCCCACTTGAGATGGAGAAAATACAGTCATGGGAGACAGAGGGAGAAAGGAACCTGGGTGGAGGGGGAAAGGGAATAGAGAAATGTGATCATGTATTTTCAGGAGGACAAAAAAGAAGTCCTGAGGACCAGGAGAATGAATGTAAATATGCAACAGGGGAAGTGGGAGGTGGAGGACCCTTTAGTACCAGAGACCTGAGAGGTAAGAAACTCTTGGGACTCAAAGGGAAGGACCTTAGATGAAATGCCCAAAAATGGGGAGAGGGAAATTGTATAGTCCACCTCCAGTTGAAAGACAGGGTATCAAGTGGAGGGATGGGGTTGCCATCCCACAGTTAGAAACTCTGACCCAGAATTGTACCTTTCTAAAAGAACTGCAGGGGCAAAAATAGAGAAGAGACTTAGAGAAAGGAGGTCCAATGACCAGCGTAAATTGGGATCCATCTCAAGCAGAGGCTCCAAGACTGACATCAGTAAGATGTTATGGTGTGCTTACAGACTTGAGCCTGGAATGGGTATTCTCTGAGAGGCCCAACAAGCATCTGACTGAAACAAATGCAGTTACTTATACCCAATCATTGGACTGAAGTCGTGGACCTCTGTGTTTGAATTAGGAAAAGGCTGGAAGAATCTAAGGAGGCGGGCAACCCCATAGGAAGACCAGCAGTCTCAACTAAGCCAGAACTCTGACCTCTCTCAGACACTGAGCCACCGACTAGGCAGCATACAGGAGCTTTTCTTTGGCCCCCTAAACATATATAACAGAGGAGTGACTGATCTGGCCTCAGGGGAAGAAGAGGTGCCTAACCCTTGAGAGACTTGAGGACCCAGGCAGTTGTGAGGCCTGGCAGGGGATGAACATCTTCTTGGAGTAAAAGTGAAATGAGGGGATGAACATCTTCTTGGAGTAAAAGTGAAATGAGGAACTGTGGGTGGGCAGACTGGGAAGTGGGCAATGAATGGACTGTAAAAAAAGGAATAAAAGAAAAAAGAAAAAAAAGAAACAGAAGTAAAGAGAGTTAATGTAATGAATTTGAATTACAATGATAATGAATAGAATAGATACGGGTCAATATGAATCTAGTCATAGTAATAGCCACTTTAGACGATGATATCCAGTATGGCTTATAACCTACACTGAGCTATAGGTTATTTATAAGAAATAAGAAACTCACTTTAAATATAAAGACTTTTTGAACATAAAAATGGGTGAAGAAAAATACACTGCTTCAGCACCAATTGAGCGTAAGTTGAGGAAACTGAGTAGCTATCAAATCAAACAGCATCACATTCTTGAGAATAGAAAATTATGCATAGAAGGAGAAAGTCATGCTAATGACACAAGATCCGTCCCCTTGAAGACAGTCAAGCTTCCCATTGTTCAGCCCAAGCATTTGAAAAAAAAAAAAAAAAAAGTGAGGTAAAGAAGACAAAGGCAGAATTGCCTGGAGTACTTAACCTGCCTCACTGTCTTTGATATATCAAGCTGGCAGAAAATCAGTAACACTGCAGATGATTCATCAGACTTCCCAGGTTGTTGGTGCCAGTCCACATTTATAGCTACAGTTATCTTATACACACTGACAAAGGGAAGCATGACGGTTACGTGGAAAGAGAAAGGATGCAGAGTAGCCAACATCATGCTATAGAAAAGAAAAATCAAATGACTTGTACCCTTCAGCTCTGAAACTCAAGATAAAGCTATTCTACTTAAGCAACATAAGATTTATGATAAGGAACTGAAAAGCCCTGGCACTGGATCAGAATTAGCTCATACCTTATAAAGGAGCGAGCATGGTTCAATGAATAAAACATTTATTTTTACTTAAACGAACAGTTCAGATATAATTTTGTATCTATGAATGGAACAGACAAACCAAAAAGTAGAATTCTTTGAGAAATGCTACTTGATTTGAAGTATGTTAAAAGAATTTATAGGAGCAGGATAAAAATAATAATAATAACGAACAGGATCCATGGAAAGAAACTGGTAAAATAATAATTTACCTGTATTGAAATGGTAGTTTATGAGTGAAAAACATTTTTACAATTTAAGGAAAAAAATCACATATTTGGAAAATATTTGCATATATAACTCAAAAATATTGTATATCCTAAATTTCATGCATTTATATCTTAGAAGATATAAATTTGAACCAGCAAAAGGATAAAAATAAATATATCAACTATATTTTGTAAGATATTGCAAAATAAAAGAATGAAAAAAATGAGATCTACTGCCCACTTATTAGCATTTATAAACTACAAATTAACAGAATGTCAAAAAGAAAATTGCTGGCATGAATCCTAGCCAATCAAACTTATCACTCCTGATTTGAACAGATGTATATCACCATAGAAGCCAATTTTGGTGTTTTTTTTTTTTTTAGTCTTTTATGATTTAGAAAATACTCTTCTAGACATTTAAACAACAGATCTGAAAGCTAATGCTGATACGTGAACCTGTACTTGCTAGTCTAGGTCATCTGACCTTATAATATGGCTTCCAGTTTAGTGTTTTTATGGTACTACTAGTTGTGTGAAGGAATGGGTTTTGGATTCTTGAGCTTGATCTTGGGCTCTATTCATCTGTTGGTTTGCCTAATCCCAATGTATTGTGATAGTTTTTTGTTTTATCTTATTATGTTTTTATATATTTTATAATCATAAATGAATGTATGAGTGGATGGATGAATGAATGTAAACCTAGTCACTAGGGTACAGGTTATCAACCAAATAGTCACTTATGCCAGGTGGAAGAGTGAAAATTAGTTTTCTCCAATAGAGTGACTCTGAGTATATCAACCACTCCAGGATAGGCTTCATGTTCAGGAGTAGCTGATCAACAGCTAATGGGCTTGACTATTTTTTGTGTTTTTATTTAGTTACAGTTTAGCGAAAGTTTGTTTGCTTGTTATTTGTTGTTGTTATCTTTTTTCTGTCTTGGGTATGGTTTTATTTTGTTTTCTTTGTTATGGTGGGTATATATATATATATATATATATATATATATATATATATATATATATTTTTTTTTAGAGAGACCTTAAAATTGGATAGGTAAGGAAGAGCAGAGAATTTAAAACAACTTGAAGGAAGAAAAACAATATGGCCAAGTATATTTAACTTTAAATATTGTTTTAAATAATAAAAATGATGAAATATAATAAAATACAAAAGATAATTTAAAAGTAAAAACAGAATAAAAGAATCATGGGCCAGAACATATATGAAGACATTTTTTTCAGAATGCTCAAAGGATGTATAGAGGGAGAGAGAGACAGAGACAAAGAGACAGATACAGCAAGACAGAAAGAGAGATGCATACAATTGAACATCACCAAGGAATATTGTAGGTATTAAGTTATTTAAAAGTATTACAAAATTTTAAATGAATAATTCTACATGACAAGGCTCACCATTATGTATGAAAAATCTTATGATTGATATTCTTCTGAGAAGAGTGAAATACTGAGAGGAAAGGATCAGATTTCAGAAAAAAATTCAGAAACCACACAGGCAAGTGAATAGGTGAAGCAATTTTTAAAATTGTATGTATATTTTTGGTGTATGTGTGTGGGTGCATGCACATATGCTGTTATGTGCATATGAAGACTGGAGGATGAATTTGAAGAGTCAACTGTCTCCATCCTTACATTTCTCTCTGTAGGCCTTTCAGATAGTTCCCTGGATTCAATTCAGATTGTCAGGCTTTTGAAACAGGATGTAGATTCTCTGAGCCATCTTCTTGGCCCACAATTATTTTGAAGTTAGAGCTAGAGCAGCTTGACACAGTGTGGCTGGCAAGTTGTTCTTCTAGCATTAAGCATCCTGGAGCACTACCTTCATGATAGATCCATATTGGGAAGAATAATGGCTACAGCTGACAGATAAAATGATGCCTGTCTAGCTAAGTTTGAATTTATAAAAGTGCTGCTGTAAGACTGCATCTGGTGTACTTACCTTTTAAGTGAATTATTTATCTGAAATTTAAAACTCCACAGCAATTTCTTTTATATGTCGACTCACACAGTGAATGACAGGACACTTTTCTGATAAGAAATATGTTTCTAATTGTTCCATAAACAATTCCTTAATTTTTGCAGCAATTAGAGTGACATCTGGTGATTATATATTCTCAAGTCCTTCAGTAATGTTTGCTTCTGGGGAAATTAAAGGTATTTAGTACACAAATATAGGAAGTATACCAGTAAAAACTACTTATGGCAGACCCATCTAGTTTGTAGGTTCAATGTCCCAAGATAACTTTGCATGTCTAAAAGTATAGATAGAACCAAACCTGGTATACTGTTAAATTCTTATTATAAAGTTTATTTTATAAGTATGCACAATAAGGAATTGTCAGAAAATGTAAGATAATTACAACCATGTATGATATTAAAATATATGTAGATGTAGCCTTCTATATATAGTGTTCTCTTAAGTCCTGTTGATTTATAAACTCATTGTCTAAATGATGAAGTGCTATAAACTATTTATACCTATGGTTAATAGTCAAATACTATTTGAAGATTAGTGGAACCTATGTATCAATAATACTTATATCTGTGTCTAAGAGTTATGTAGTATACCCAACATAAATATTGTAGACAGCAGCAACAATTACAACTCTGGGCAGAACATACCAGAACATTAAATGACATTATCGTGCTACTCAGAATTGGGCACAATGTCAAACATGTTGGTTATTTTTGGAATCATGCACATAGTATTTTCATATACATTGAGCCATGCTATGAATAAGCAACTCATTGTAGTATCAAATCTATAGATAAGTGGGGGCTACTGTAGTTAAGTTCTAAATAAAAAATAAAATAATAAAGCACTGTAAAAATTAGACTTTGAGGTAGTATCACCAAATAATGTCAAAGCTCCAACTAGACATTCCTTGTTATCAAATGAAACTTCCAGTTACAAAAAATGAGTTCCATCTAGTTGAGTTGGTGGACAAACAGCCCAAGCTATTGGCAAGGCTATTGATTTCTCTTCACAAATTGATGATAAGGCCTTATTGCTAAGGATACCACTGCATATCTTATCTAACCCAAAGAAGTTGAACTGGTGATTAGCTAGATCCTTCACCCCCTACTGACTGGGGCATAGAAACTTCACAGGACCTAGGGTCTCTTCTTCCACTGATGACTTACTAGGCCATCCTCATCTACATATACAGCTAGAGCCAAATGTTCCACTATGTGTTTGCTCCAACTTGTAATAAAGACACATGCTCCACTATGTTCATAGCAGCCTTATATATAATAGCTAGAAGCTGGAAAGAACCCAGATGTCCCTCAACAGAGGAATGGATACAGAAAATGTGGTATATTTACCCAATGGAGTACTACTCAGCTATTAAAAAAATGAGTTTATGAAATTCTTAGACAAATGGATAGATCTGGAGGATATCATCTTGAGTAAGGTAACCCACTCACAAAAGAACACACATAATATGTACTCACTGATAAGTGGATATTAGCCCAGAACCTCAGAATCCTTCTTAGAAGGGGGAACAAAATACCTATGGAAGGAGTTACAGAGACAAAGTTCGGAGTAGAGACCGAAGGAACGACCATCCAGAGAAGGTCCCACTTGGGGATCCATCCCATAAACAACCACAGACAGATTTAATGACTTACATTACTTATATGGCCAAGAATCAACCACTAGGTAAGCCATGGTACTAGGGAAAAAGTAAATACTAGTTTCTATAAAGGAATGTAGCAATGTAATGACTAATAATGGCATTCTGCTTTGTGAATCAGTGTCCTTCCTGCTCAGCCATCATCAGAGAAGCTTCGTCTTACACAAGGCATGAACTAATAGAGAAACCCACAACTGCACAAAGTAAAGAGAGTGAAAGATCCCAAAACACTCAATTCTGAGTGGAACATTTCCATTAAATCCCTCCCTCCGGGCTGAGAAGAGGACTCATAAAGATTGTATGCATCAAAAGAGATGGATGATATCAAGGAAACAGTGTCTTCCAGAAACAGTAAGACTGACACACACTGAAGACTAAAGACTGACATTCTTGAGTTCAAGAATGGGGCAACATTCAGAGGGCATGCTTAGATCCACACAAGTAGGGAATAAGGGCCACTGAGATTGAGACGTTAACATAAGCTCCCATTCCCAGGAAAGAAACTACCTCCAACTGACAACTGTGCACAGAAAAATCCAATTCTTCAAGGGAGTCCCACAGGTTATACAAACCAGACTTAAGGAAGAGTCCTATGCCCAGCAGTAGATTCCCAGCACAAAACAAACTAGAAGTATTTTTGGAGAGATTTTGTCTTCTGTTGCTTTGATAGCCATTGTTTTTTAATCCTACTTGTCTTGTTTGTACATTGTGCTTTCTTTTTAATTTTGTGTTCTTATGCATGGTGTGTGTATATGCATGTGTGTTTCTTGTGACCTATGTTTATTTTTTTCTTATTGTTAGTTTGCTTGTTCTATTTTTTTGATTGTCTTTTTTTTTATTTGCCCATTTGTTATCTTAAGAGAGAGGTAAAGAAGACATGGAGTTGGAATGGTAGACAGGTAGAAGGATCTGGGAAGAGAAGACGGGGCAAACCATGATCAGAATATATTATATGAAATGAACTGTTTTTAAACACTAATTATATTTTTGAGGATAATTTCAGGATAGAAAGAAAAGTGTAGACCTAAAAGAAATGTTACATTTTTTAATTTAGAAAAAAATAAGATTTAATTAAATATTTTAAAATAAATAAAAATATACGAGATATATTATTTCTAGAAAAATTAAATTAAATAACATTTTGAAGTATGCCATATCAAGGAGATTTTAATAAGGTCTGAGGAGATTGCTCAGTGGATAAATTTCTTGTTAAATAAACATGAGAACTTCAGTTCAGGGTCCTAGTATCCCCATAAAAAGCTGAGCATTTTGGTGCTAGCCTGTTACACTAGGGTTGGGGAGGTGAAGGAATTAGACTACTTCAGGCTATTTTAGTCCATAAAGTTAGCTCCAGTTTGAATGAGATATTCTATGTTAAAAAGTACTGGAGGGTTATAGACTAAGACTTGGACTATGACCTGTGTTTTCCTGATCCCCCCCACTCACAGAGAGAGAGAGAGAGAGAGAGAGAGAGAGAGAGAGAGAGACCCACACACATTTTCACACCCCACAAGAAACTTTCACAAATTACCATGTAAATCAATAAGAAACAAAACCTTTTTGTTTTTCTGAAACCTTCACCATCAAGCCTATTTCTGAAAAAGACTCTTTCTTCCATTTCCTAATAAAACTTCAATGTGCCTCAACTTTCTAGTCATTTTCCATGTCTTGTGTCAACTCATGTTTGCATTTCTGTTTCTATACATAACCACAAACATATCCAGCTGGTGTTGTTACATATACTTGTAATGGCAGCACACAAAGAGGATAAGGTAGAAAGACAAGGTCAAGGCCAGCTTGGCACCCAACTGAAATAAAAAATAAATTAAATTAAATTAAAATAAAAACTAAAACTAAAAATCAAACATTCACAGTCATTAGTAAAATTGCTTTGGGTGACAGTTAGGCAATTATATATAGCAATATATTTATATTTGTCAATATAATAAATATTGTAATTATGAAGAGGTATATTATGATATAAATGGAAAACAGAAAGGTTAATTTGCAAAAAAAGCTTATTTTGTGATAAATTAGCTAATATGTCAATACTTTGATAATCTACAGATAATACTTTATTAATTTTTAAATTTTTCATTGTGTTTTCAAAGCTATTTAATTTAAGGTTTAACTTCTGCTTTAAAATCGCCTCTTTTACTACATGTTCAATTTTTCCTGCCCTAAGGATCCTGCTTACACAGTTTCTGTGTTTGCTTCTGCCTTCTCATTGTGGTCATCAAATTCAGCGTGTCTGCAGCTCATCTCCCTGTCCAGATCACTTCAGAAGACTAGCTCTAAAGAGGAGCCAAAATCCAGGAAAACCTTGGACAATTTTCAAAACTCTCTGAAAGTCTGAGAAACTTCCTCTGAACCATATTCTTCTGCTTTCTGTCTTAAAGTGATCATTTTCTCCTCTAAAGTTTGCCTTCAACAATTCAGTTAACCATCCCCAGTTGGTCTGAAATCACTGTTTATGGCAAAGATGGAAGCAATGAAAATGTTACCCAAGAAAAGAAGGAAAAGACTTAGAAAATGTACAGTCCTTCTTTAAAACATTTTCCAGACGATTTCTCTTAAGTGAGGAAGAAGTCAATGTCTGGATTGGTGTTGTGGTTGTTTTTTTGTCAAGTGTATAAATGGTTGAGTATTGCTCAGAAATTGCAACATCCCCAGAATGTAAGTCTTCAGACATTGTCTGAGGCTCTGTGATTAAGAACTAAATGTTTGCTCTTATATGAAACATGCTAACATCATAATTTAAATAAAGTTTCTTTTTCACTCACATCAATATCTGAGGTTAGCTTGGGCTTTTAACTACTGTACCAATAACTGCAAGTTCTTCTCCTTAGGAGCCTGCGAGGTCAGCACTACAAGAACACAGCCCACAGAATCAACTACCCAGGACTCAGAAATTCAGAGAGACTGAATCAATAATCAAGAATACTGCATGGATCTGACCTAATTCCTCTGCAGATTGGTCTGTGGCTTGGTGTCCTTGTGGGATTCCTAACAGTGGGAGTGATGACTGACTCTTTTGTCTGCGTTGAGACCCCTTTCTCCTACTGTGTTGCCTCATCCAGCCATGATCTGGAATATCAGCCTTATTGTAACTTGCTATGCCATGTTTGGTTCAAATCTCTGCGATCGATCCCTGATCTTTTCTGAAGGGAAACAGAGAAGTGGATCTGACAAAGAGAAGTAAGGGAAAAATCTGAAGGAGGGAAAACTGAGGTTGGGATGCAATATATGAGGAGAAAATAGAGAGAAAGAGAGAGAGAGAGAGAGAGAGAGAAAGAAAGAAAGAAAGAAAGAAAGAAAGAAAGAAAGAAAGAAAGAAAGAAAGAAAGAAAGAAAGAAAGTTTTTAAAAGTGATTTTTTTTATGCTGAGTGTTGATCCTAGACAGTTGCTTCTTTTCTACTGTAAGATATGATCATACTAGACTAATATTATTTTCAGAAGTACTTTCAACTTCGGTCCATGATTGTAAGTGCATGAGTATATATGTGGATGTAGGCATTTGCTCATAGCTGTGGAGACACTAAGTCAACCCCTTGTCTTTTCTTCATTGATCTCTACTTTATTTTTTGAGTCAGCATTTCTCAGTGAACCTGAAGTTCATCAGCTCTTGCTACTCTAACAAGTCAATTTGCCCCAGTGATTCCCTGTTTGAACCATTGTCCCACATTTTACAGGCGTTTTGAATTCTAAGTCCTATACCTGTAGAGCAGAACTGTATCCATGGAACCATCTCTACCACACCTGTTTGTTGATTTGATAAAATTAATTTATTTTAATGAAAGTGGGGATGGCTGTGAGAGGGATTGGGAAGAAAAAGGGGAAGAGAGAAAATGTTGTAAATAAATTATAATCTCAAGAATCAAAAGTGCCCTCAAAAATTAATTTATCTTCCTAAAAACAGTTTTAAAGATTATTTTTATTACTACTATGTGTGCTCCCCACCCGTGTGTGTGTGTGTGTGTGTGTGTGTGTGTGTGTGTGTGTGTGTGAAATCAATTACCTGGAAAGACTGGAGTCCTCAGCTCCAACTGAAGCTAGAGTTAAAGTCAGCTGAGAGCTGTTTGGTGTCTGTGCTGGGAACTGAGCTCAGATTCTCTGAAAGGAAAACACAGTCTTAAGCACTGAGCCATCTCTCTAGCGCCTCTCTTAGGTTTTGAACACAAATCTCTCAAATCTGAAAAATTATAACTATGTTTAGATTTCTTCCTTATAACCTTGTGAAATTCTCATAATGTTAATTTTACAAGGTGTATCTAACATCCCAGTGTAATAAAAAAAAAAACAACCTGGAAATTGAGTAAACTATATGTGCAAATTCACATAAATATATAATATATAAATGTAGTCAATAAATAGAAATGTAGTGATGATACATTTTCTATGTTGTGTGTTATAAAAAAGAGAGGCAAGTTATATTTTGTAGAGCATAGGATGATAAGGTGGGAGGGGTGTCTGGGTGGGTCCATGCTGAGGCATCCCTTCTCCCTGAGGTTCCATCCATACAATTGGTATAGGGCATGGGAATAGGAGTTGAGAAGGCACAGGAGATAGATAGATAGATAGATAGATAGATAGATAGATAGATAGACAGACAGACAGACAGACAGACACAGAGACACAGACACAGACACAGACACAGAGACACAGAGTCACAGAGACACAGACAGAAATGGGGGAGGGAAGAGAGGAGAGAAGAGGAAAAGAATACATGGAGAGGGGGTAGTGGAAGTTTAGAGAGGAAGAAATGGGTCAGGGAAAGAAGGGGGAAGCAGAGAGAATAAGAGGGCAAGAGAATGAGGAGGGGGCAAACAGGTCCTTTTGTAGTAAGCCAGACCTACCTGGATGTTGCCAGGTGACTATGTGGAGGAGCCTAGAGAAAATGCCAACACTCTAAGAGAACATTTTCTTGATTTTTCATCAATAATAAAAAATCCTCACTAGATTATGAATCATAGTATTTTGTGCTTATGTAATAATAAACTCACTGACTATGATGCTAAGTACAATGTGGTTGGTGAAGATGAAAATTCATTGAGATGTTCCAATTAAGGACTACACAGTGATAAAGAGAAGAGGAAAAAGGAGGAGGAGGAGGAGGAGGAGGAGGACGAGGACGAGGACAACGATGACAATGATGACAATGACAACGATGGAAAAAGATCTGGACAGGGAAGGGCAGAAGGACAGAGATCATATATCACAGTGGAGTTGCCTTGAATCTTAAACCTCTTTCATAGATCGTAGATTTTTTTTTTTTGGCTTATTTTTTTTTATTAGATATTTTCTTAATTTACATTTCAAATGCTATTTCGAAAGTCCCCTCCCCTCTCTCCCCTCTCTGCTCCCCTGCCCACCCACTCCCACTTCTTGGCCCTGGCGTTCCCCCATATTGGGGCATATAAAGATTGCAGTACCAAGGGGCCTCTCTTCCAAATGATGGCTGACCAGGCCATCTTCTGTTACATATGATGCTAGAGACACAAGTTCTGGGGGTTCTATTTAGTTCATATTGTTGTTGCTCTTCTAGGGTTGCAGACCCCTTCAGCTCCTGGTGTTCTATCTCTAGCTTCTCCAATGTGGGCCCCGTGATCCCTCTTATGGATGACTGTGAGCATCCACTTCTGTGGGAGTCAGCTATATCAGGGTCCCTTCAGTAAACACTTTGCTGTCCTATGCAATAGTGTCTCTGAGTTTTGTGACTGATTATGGGATGAATCCCCGGTGGGTTAGTCTCTGTATGGTCCATCATTTCATCTTAGCTCTAAACTTTGTCTCTGTAACTCCTTTCATGGGTATTTTGTTTCCTATTCAAAGGAGGAATGAAGTATCCACACGTTGGTCTTCCTTCTTGATTTTCATGTGTTTTGCAGATTGTATCTTGGGTGTTCTAAGTATCTGGGCTAATATCCATTTATCAGTGAGCGCATATCCAATGACCTCTTTTGTTATTGGGTTACCTCACTAAGGATTATGTCCTCCAGATTCATCCATTTGCCCAAGAATTTCATAAATTCATTTTTTTAAATAGCAGAATAGTACACCATTGTGTAAATGTACCATATTTTCTGTATCCATTCCTCTGTTGAGGGACATCTGGGTTCTTTCCAGCTTCTGGTTATTATAAATAAGGCTGCTATGAACATAGTGGAGCATGTGTCCTTCTTACCATTTGGAGCATCTCCTGGGTATATGCCCAGGAGAGGTATTGCTGGATCCTCTGGTAGTACTATGTCCAATTTTCTGAGATAATGCCAGACTGACTTCCAGAGTGGTTGTACAAGCTTGCAATCCCACCACCAATGGAGGAGTGTTCCTCTTTCTCCACATCCTCGCCAGCATCTGCTGTCACCTAAGTTTTTGATCTTAGCCATTCTGACTGGTGTGAGGTGGAATCTCAGTGTTGTTTTGATTTGCATTTCCCTGATGATTAAGGATGTTGAACATTTTTTCAGATGTTTCTCAGCCATTCGGATTTCCTCAATTGAGAATGGATTTTTTTCATTTATGTTTAGCTCTGCTTTGCCTTGTAGATAATAAAGTGAAATTACAGATTGCACACTGTGATAGGTCAAAGGATAAGTTAAAAGTTGATGGCTTGGGCTGGTGAGATGGCTCAGCAGGTAAGAGCACCTGATTGCTCTTCCGAAGGTGATGAGTTCAAATCCCAGCAACCACATGGTGGCTTACAACCACCTGTAATGAGATCTGACACCCTCCTCTGGTGTGTCTGAAGTCAGCTACAGCGTACTTATGAAGAATAATAATAAACAAGTCCTTGGACCGGAGAGACCAACCGGAGTGAGCGGGGGCTGACTGGAGCGAGCGGGGCTGTCTGGAGTGAGCGGGGCTAGCCGGAGTGAGCAGAGCCGGCCGGAGGGAGCAGGGTCTAGTGGAGCGAGCGGGGTTGACTGGAACAAGGGAAAAAAAAGTTGATGGCATAATTCTGACATCTACTACTTTGGCCACATTGAGGAGTTCAGGCCTGGATGACTAAACACCAAAGCAAAATATTAAGATTAAACACAAAATTAAAATATTACCTCCGCTTTTGGCATTTTTAAAATATAATAATTCTAATATTTGACTTTATATACTAATAACTCACATCATATAACATTTTATGTGAGTATAAAATAGTAATACATATTGTAATCAACATAACTACCAAAATAAAGTATGTATATAAATCTTTTAATAGATGTGTTACTTGAACATATGCTAATTAATTTACTTTATAGTCCAAAAACTAAACTGAAAATTGGATCTCTAAATACAGGATAAATATAATGATATACTTAGGTTGCAATATAACTTTTTTGTATGGATAGGGAAGGGTGCAGCAATCCTTACTGGGGCCAGTGATTTATCACAGAGGCAGCTGTGAGTACAAATCTCCATATTAATCAACCAGGACCTACGGTGCACCTGCTTTTCTTCTGAGCATTGTGAGGTGATTTACTGTTTTTAACAAAGTTATAAGTAAAAAAGCAAAAGTCCCTTGTTCCTTAAGCATAAGAGTTAGAAATATTAACTAATGGGGAACTGAGAAATCTACAACTTTATTCAGAATGTTAACATGCCAGTTAAATACAATGCAACAGGAATTTGGTACATGTTCAAAATTATCTGCAAATAAGAACTTGAACAATTTTAGGACAGGTTTTTATCAAATTTCCTGAAATCAGATATCTACATGTATGCCAGTACTAGAAAATAAAACGTTCAAAATCCCCCAAATTCATGTAAAGATAAATATTATATGTTTCCTTCTATTATGATTTTTAGATTCATTACTTTTACTAAAGGTATTTTGCATGTTTTATGCAAAACCAATCCATTTTATAAGAGAGTTTTATTATGTAGACATAGCTACGACATCAGGATGGCATGAGTCTTTAAAATATTGAATTCATACTTCTAAATTTGTTGCCAAAGAAAAAAAAGTGATCATCAACATCAACGCAAGAATCAAATGCCATGAGACTCTTCCAGCCCAGGTTAGCGCTCTTCAATCTTGACTATATGTTAGGTCTGTCTTCATTGCTAAAATCTTTCATTTCCACCCCCCCCAAGTATTCAGCTATGAACATGCAGTTTTAATAAATGACATCTGTTTTCCTTTTTGATTCCTTCAGTTTCTCAGCTGTAGAAGCCTATGAAGTCAGTAAATACCTAGGAACTCTAGATTAAAGCACAGAGAAATGGACTTCAGATAGTAAGCTTAATTTCTTCATGATCAGTTTAGTCTAATTAATGACAAAATGCTTTATTGTTAGATGAGTATGCTTCTGAGGAAAAAATAGGAACCTTGATTAAATTATATTTCTGCTGTGAGCTTCAAAATTATGCAGTAACATTTGTAAATTTGGGCAAAATGCCATAAGGAGTTGCTTCTGGCATCCATATGACCCACCATGGTATTTTTAAAAGGTTATAATATGAGAGAAACATTTAATAAATTATTTTTCAATCAAGTGACTAAGCATCTATTTTTTTCTTGACAAAAATGAACATAAACTAATGTATGAAACAGATTCCAATGTATTTCAAATAGTAGATATCTTGACATATCATAGAATCATATTCCAGTCATTTTTACTGTAGCTTAAGTATTTCATTGAAACTTGGATTCATATTTTCCATACATTCATATTTCTTAAGTGAACATGTATAAAATGATGGCCCCTAATATTTTTCACCTGGTCTTGTGGATCATCAGAATTGGAAAGTGTTTGAGAACTTGAAGGAATCCAGAGTCCAGTGAGATGACTAGTTATGTCAAAGCATTTTTTCACAAATTTAACAACTTGAGTTCAACCCTGAAACTCATTTAGAAAAGGCACATTTGTAGCCATAGCACTTCCACTGTGATATGGGAAAGTGAGCTATAAATATCTTGCTTCCAGGACCAGCTTAAGGACCAGCAAGACAGGAGTAGCCACAGTGTCAGAAGGAAGAGAGAGACTCTGAAACAAGGTGGAAAGGCACAACTGATATCTGAATGTTGTCCTCTGGCCTCCACACATAAGCAAGCTATGAAATATGTTCCTAGAATTCCACATAATGTCATAGACAAGTAATAACAACAATAAAAATAATATATTATTTAACCAAAATAACTCAACAAATAGTCAGGGAGCACCTGTCTAAGAAATAGTCCAGAAGCCTTAGTGTCATGTAGGACAACTTGTATAGGAAGACAAAATTCACTGGCAAGTGTTACACAGAATCTTATAGAGACTTACAGCTTTTTATTTTCTAAATATTGTATAAATTTTATTTTAATAGAATATTTCTATATAGGTGTATACTACCATGTATGAAGGGAATGTATGTTTTTGATATGTTCAAAAACTCCAAAAAATTATTAAAATAATGTTAAACTAAATGACTATGACATCATAGTAATATTACATCATAGTATAATTTAATTGATAGGAAAATATTACATCATAGTATAATTTAATTGATAGGAAAATTTCTTTCTAAATGAAAAGAAACATTGGTTTGTGTGTCTCAGCAGACACTATGATAATCTATCCCTTCCCCTACCTCTAGCTGGAATGGTGTGTGTGTGTGTTTGTGTGTGTGTGTGTGTGTGTGTGTATGCGCATGTGCTTTTGTGTGTGTGTCCATGGTATCAAAGTTCAAGGCCTAGGCTCAGTTTCTGAACTAAAACTTACACCATTTTAGATTTAGCTGTGGCAAATGAAATAAATATTTTGTTTTTAATACAAAGTATATATTTTTATATAACAAAGATCTATAAATAAATTTTTTTCAGTTACTGCGGGTGATTAAAATCTCCAGTAACACAAAATGTTTAAACCCTGATGCAACAATGTGTTAATAATACCATTATGAATGCTAAATGTATACTTAATCTCTGTTATATATTCTGATAAATATATCCAATTAACAGAACAGAGCAGTAATATGTATAATTTAAAACATTTATGCAGTAACAAAATACACATTGCAAAGTATACTTGCACACATATTATATAATTGCTCACAGGTCTTATCCTGATAAGATGTCTAAAACTATGAGTCATTTGTAAAAGATCTAGAATTTTCCATAGTTATATATTTCTACATATCTCTATCTGTCTCTTCTATCTAAAGCAGAAACAAAATACTTTTTCAAATATGTTTACCAGTGATTTTGTCCAGATTGTGACATATTTAATAAGATATAGCCTTGGAATATAATTTTCAAATAAATATTTGCATCTACAATTGTTATTTCACATACACACATATACACATACACACGAACACACACACACACACACACACACACACACACACACACACACACACACACTATGTTCAATATATCATGTGATAATGAACTTCCAATAATGACCAAAAGTCATGATAATAACTTATATTATCCAAGTTGAATAAAACTACATAAAAGCAATGAAATGAAATTGCAAAAAATAAATAGATTTTATTTCTAAAAATGTAAAGTATGTATCCATTCTTTCATTGTGGGACATCTGGGTTATTTCCAGATTCTAGCTATCACAAATAGAGCCAATATGAACATAGTGGAGCATGTGCCCCTGTGGTATGGTGGTGCATCTTTTGGATATATGCCAAGAATAGTATAGAAGGGTCTTCAGGTAGATATTTTCAATTTTCTAAGGAACATCTAAATTGATTTCCACAGAGATTGCTTGCAATCCCACCAGTGATGGAAGAGTGTTCTTTTTCCACCTTCTCATAAACATGTGCTGTCACCTGAGTTTTTTATTTTAGCCATTCTGATTGGTATAGGGTGGAATCTCAGGCTCATTTTGATTTGCATTTTCCTGATCACTAAGAACTTTGAACATTTCCTTAAGTGCTTCTCAGACATTTGAATTCCTTTTTTGTGAATTCTCTGTTTTTCTCTCTATTCCACTTTTTTTTTTTGATTATTCAGCCATTAAGAATGAGGATATTACGAGTTTTGCAGGAATATGGATGGAAGTAGAAAATATGATCCTGAGTGAGGTAATTCATACCCAAAAGTACATGCATGGTATGTACTTACTAATAAGTGTATATTAGCCAAAACTGGACAGAATGCCTAGGATACATCAATCCACAGAACTCAAGAAGCTTAACAAGTTGAAGAGGCCAAGTGTGGATGCTTCAATACGACTTGGGAGGGAGAAGAAAACAATCTTGGAAAGCAGAGGAAGGGACCTGCATGGGAGATGATAGGAAGAGGAGAAAAGGAGATCAGGGATGGAGGGTCAGGAGAGAAGAAGCCTCAGGGGCCAGCAAAGTGAATGGAAATATGCAACCTTGGGGGATGGAACCTGGGGGGAACCATCTAGAGAGTACCAGACACCTGAGAGGTGAGAGACTCTGAGGACTCACAGGGAGGGCACTTAGATGAAATGTCCAACAGAAGGGAGAGGGAACCTGTGGAGTCTACCTCCAGTTGAAAGACAGAATATCAAGTGGAGGGATAGGGTTGCTCTTCCACAGTCAAAACTCTTACCCAGAATTGTTCCTGACTAAAAGAACTACAGAGACAAGAAGGTAAAAGGACTAAGGGAAAGGACGTCCGTTGACTGGCCCAAATTGGGATCCAGCTCAAGTCCTGACATTATTACTGATGTTATGGTATTCTTACAGATAGGAGCCTAGCATGGCTGTCCTTTGAGAGGCTCCTAGAAATAGCAGACTAAGATAGATGCAGATACCTACACCCAACCATTGAACTGAAGTCATGGACTCCTGTGGTTGAATTAAGGAAAGGCTGAAAGAAGCTGAGGAGGAAGATAACCCCATAGATAGGAAGACTAGCAGTCTCAAGTTACCTGAATGCCTGAGATCTCTCAGACACTGAGCCACCAGACAGCATACACTAGCTGGTCTGATGACCCAGCTACATATATAGCAAGGACTTCCTGGTCTGGCCTCAGTGGGAGAAGACATGCCTAACCCTCTAGAGACCTGAAGCCCCAGAGAGTGGTGAGGCCTAGAGGGTATGGAGTTGGGTGTGGACATCCTCTTAGAGACAGGAGGAAGGAGGAATGGGATAAGGAGCTGTGGAAGGGTAGACTGGGAGGTGGGCAACAACTGGATTGTAAAAAATATAATTATAAGAAAAAATGTAAATTGTATGCTTAACAGAGGGAGGTATCTTACCTCTTTAACAAATAAAAGTAGCTGTTTGATGCTTGTGACATTTTAGCAGAGGTTAAAAACTTAAGTAGATAGCAGTAATATGAAAGCAGATATTTTGTATTTGAAGGATATGATCCCTGCAAGGACATCATACTCACGATGCTTTGTTAGCTCCCCAAACCAAAAGTTGTTATGCATTGCAAAGACCTGAACAGAAAAGCAGAGATAGGGAATGGAGCTGAGGACCTGTGCTGAAGCCCTGCTTGTTGGACAGGGCAGAGAAAGACAACCCAGTAGAAAAATGGGATGTAAATGTGCAAGATAGGCTGTTAATGGAGGGAGATAACTTAGAGGAAAGTAAAGGGTGCAAGAAAAAAAATGGAGGCTGCAGATATAATAAATGAATGTTGTCTTACAATAGATATGCATTTAGTGGAAATATGTGGGGTTTTAACACCAGAGTTTTTAGCAACTATCAACAAAGGAAGCAAATTACACAGAAATTTGAAGAAGGCAAATTAAAAAAAAATAACATGCTCAACTGTGCGTCTCTTCATTTCTTAACTTTGTACTGATAGACTTATCCAGAAACAACACCAGAGTCCTTTAAAAAATATATATGAAACATCTCTTCTCTATCCTACAAAACACTTGTTGGTTAACAAAAAAAAATATCTTGAGTTTCAGTAATAAGAGTTACTACAGAGGGTCACATCTGTCAGAAAACTAGGTAGGCTGCGTGCAAATCTTCTCCTCTCTTTCTGTTCCCCTGATTCAATCTACCAAGGCTAATCCCCAGCTCTGAAGCAGAAAACCTGAAGCAGTCTCCCCACCTTCTCTGATACCACCCCCAAAATATCACAAAGATCTCCTCCCCAGACCTTCTTTCCCTCAACCCATCCCATTATCCCAGCCTGCAACAGCAGCAGAGGTTCCCCATGAACACACCAGCTGAACTGGCCTGGGAAACAGGTCTGCAGAAAATTCTCTACCATGAAGCCATTACACTCTCAAAAAGACCATGGAAGAAGCAGAAGCCACTAAACATAATAGCCACCCAACAGAGACAAAACCAGATATCATCACCCAAAACAATAATAAACCCAATCCCAAATGCCTAGAAGTCAGTGTTAAAACATAATCAGTAACAGACAAGGCAACGTGTCTCCATTAAAGCCCTTAGCACTGATACAGCAGGCAATGATTATCCAAATATAGGTAGAGCCCAAGAAAAAGAAGAAAAGGGAGTAGAAAAGTCTAAATAATGATGATATGAATTCTTAAAGAGGAAATTAATAAATCTCTTAAAGAAAGCCAGGAAAATACAAACAGTTCAAGGAAATGGAAAAAAAAACAACAAAACAAACAAACAAACACCAACTACAACAACAACAAAAACTGTTCAAGTCCCAAAATGGAAGTACAATTGATGACGAAAACCCAAAGATAACCCTGGACATGAAAACTTTAGGGGATTTAAAAGGAACTACAGAGGCAATCTTCACCACTAGTTGGCAGAGCAAACTACTCACATCAGGCTAGCTCTCTCCACCCTTGTGTCTCAAGTTCTCTGTCTCTTCATAATGCTCAAGCCTTTCTGCTTCTTTTTCTTTCTCTCCAGCACATACTTGCACATTGTAGTGGCAACACCTGCAGCCTGACCATGGGACTAGCAGGTTTGTGAGTGTCTACCACCCACCTGTACCTCACGGATTGGCAGTGGGTTGATGTCTAGGTATCCTCTGTCCATCTGCACTGAGAAATATGGTGGTTGGTGGGCTTTGTTTTTATTTTTAATAATATTGGTAATATGCCAAAAGTTTGATGCAAAGAAAATCCTATATCTGTTAGGCAAGGATGTTAGAAGATGATGTTTTCAAACACTGGCAGCATTAGAATTTGAAATAAGTTTTCTGGAAGGAACTGGGTGCCTTATTAAAGCTTTCATGTGTATGCAACAATTAAACTAAATAAAATATGTATAACATACCAAAATATGCACATCTATGTAGAAAAGAAAAACTTATGGTGAAAAAGTGCAAGACTAAGAAGTCTGTTGATTTAAAATTACAACTATTACAATTGTACCTATTCCAAATGATGTTCCAGGTAGGAGATGAGCAAACAACACCTGGTGGACCACCTCACTCACCACCCTTTTCTAGAAATAAAATTTTATCACTAATAAACCAAGCCTATGCATTTAAAGGTTGGCAATGTCAGCTTTTTGACATAATTTAGAGGATGGGATGTACCTCACTGTACTTGATATTGAAAATATGTTCACCTGACTTTTGGAAGAAAATATTGCCAAAACATTCTCTTCATGCACACAACAATAAAATGCAAATGGCAATAAAGTCACAGTATACTGTAGCTTATACTCTTGTGGGTTATGTATCTATACAAAGCAGGCACACTCGTAAAAATGTAGCTGATATTTTTGTATAGTTTGTGAAAACGAACACTTAGAAATATCTGTGTATTGCTTACTTAATTCTTTCAAAGATCTTATAAAATGTTATTCTATCTAAAAAACAATACATGACTTTGGAGTACATAATCTGACTAACATGAAACAGTTTACTAGGTGACATATGGGACTTAAAGATTCTGATATTCACATTCTCTATGTATGGCCCAGTCATTGGTTGGCCATTTCTTCACTCTCGGCTCCATCCCCTATGCCTGCTATTTCTTGTAGACTGAACAAATTTTCATTATAAATTCTTGTGGGTGGATTGGTACCTCTATCACTTCACTGAGGTTCCTGTCTGGTTATAGGAGATGGCCTCTTCTGGTTCCGTATCTGCAATGTAGTGAGTTACAGCGAAGATCACCCTCATTGCTTCTTGTCTGCCTCCCTTTTCTCAGATCTCTGTCTCTTCCTCAAGATGCCCTCCACCTCTTCTCCCCTTTCTGTTGAAGATTTCCATTCCTTGTCATGGCCATATAGACATCTATCCTGTACCTACCCAAAACTTATCCTGAAACCCCCATTTATACCTCAACCCCTTTCCCTCCCAGGCCCCTTGCTCCAATCTGCCTTCTTTTTTTCCTTCCCTTTTTACTGGATATTTTCTTTATTTACATTTCAAATGTTTTCCCCTCTCTAGGTATCCCCTTCGGAAACCCCATATTCCAACCTCCCCCTGCCTCTATGAGGGTGCTCCCCACCCACCCACCCACCCCAGTCTTCCCATCCTGGCATTCCCCTACACTGGGACATCGAACACCCTCAGGCCCAAGAGCAGCTCCTCTCACTGATGTTCAACAAAGTCATCCTATGGATCCTTCTATGTATACTCTGGTTGGTTGTCCAGCCCAGGAGCTCCAGGAGGTCTGGCCAATTGACACTGCTACTCCCTCTTATGATTATATTTTCCCCTCCTAAGTGAGAATCGAGCTTCCCTGCTTGGACATTTCTTCTTGTTTAGCTTCTTTAGTCTGTGGAGTGTGTATTACATGCTACCTGTATTCTATGGCTAATATCCACTTATACGTGAATACATACTGTGCATGTCCTTTTGGGAAAAGGTTTATCTCACTCAAGATGTTGTGCTCAAGGTCCATCAATTTGCCTGCTAAATTCATGATGTCCTGGTTTTTGATAGTTGAATAGTATTCGATTATGTAGATGTGGCACAGTTTCTTTATCTATTCTTCAATTGTTTCCAGTTTCTGGCTCTTAAAAATAAAACATCTATGAACATAGTTGAGCAAGTGTCTTTGTGGGATTTTGAAACATCTTTTGGGTATATGTCCATGAAATGTATAGCTATGTCTTGAGGTAAAATTATTATCAGTTTTCTGAGAAACCACAAAATTGATTTTCAAAGTCATTGTACAAGTTTATATTTCCACCAACAAAGTAAAAATGTTCCACTTACTGCATATCTTCCCCAGAATGTGCTACCTTTTGAGTTTTTGATCTTACACATTCTGCTGGGTGTTAGATGGATCCTCAGAGATGTTTTAATTTTAATTTCCCTGATGATTAAGGACTTTGGACATTTCTTTAAGAGTTTCTTAGCCAAACAAGATACTTCTGTTGAGAAATATGTTTAGTTCTGTACCCCATTTTTCAAATTGGTTTATTTGGGTTGTTAGTGTCTAACTTCTTGAGTTCTTTGTAGATTTTGGATATTAGCTTCCTATCATGTGTGGGATTGGTGAAGATCTGTGGGCTACTGTTTTGTCTTATTAACAATGCCCTTTACCTTACAGAAGCTTTGCAGTTTCCTGAGGTCCAATTTATCAATTGTTGGTGTTATAGCCTGAGCCATCAGTGTTCTTCTCAGGAAATTGTCTTCTGTACCAATGCTTTTTTTAAAAAAATCTTTTTTTAGAAATAAGATATTTTCTTTATTTACCTTTCAAATGCTATCCTGAAAGTACCCTGTATCCTCCCCCTGCCCTACTCCCCTACCCACCCACTCCCACTTCTTGGCCCTGGTGTTCCCCTGTACTGGGGCATATAAAGTTTGCAAGACCAAGGGGCCTCTCTTCCCAATGATGCTTTCAAGGATATTTTCTACTATCTCTTCTATGAGATTTAGTGTATCTGCTTTTATAGTGGTGTCCTTGATTTTCCTGCAGGGTGATAAGTATGCATCTATGTTCATTCTGTGACATGTAGACATTCAGTTTGATCAGTACCAGTTTTTGAAGATGCTTTTTGTCCATTATATGGCTTAGTCTTCTTTATCAAAAATCAAGTAACCCTAGATCTATGGGTTTATTTTGGGCTATTTGATTCAATTTCATTGATCAACATGTTTGATGCTGTACCAATCCCATGAAGTTTTTAATCACTATTGATCTGTAGTATGGCTTGAGGTCATGGATGGTTATTCTTCCTAAAGATTTTTTTTTTATTGTTCAGAATTGTTTTGACTATCGTGTGTTTATTAGTTTTGAATATGAAGTTAAAAATTGCTCCTTCAAGGTCTATAAAAATTGTTTTAGAATTTTGATGGGGACTGCATTAAATCAATAGATTGCTTTTGGTACAATAACCAATTTCTATCTATTCAAGAGCATGGGAGATCTTTCCATCTTCTGAAAGAAATCTTCAAATTATTTCTTCAGGCAATTAAAGTTCTTGTCATACACATCTTTCATTTGTTTGGTTATAGTTACGTGAAATTATTTTGTATTATTCATGGCTATTGTAAATGGCATTGTTTCCCAATTTCTTTCTAGGCCAGTTTATCATTTGTATAAAGAAGGTCTATTGATTTCTATGAGATGATTTTGGATCCAGCAACTTGGCTTGATTTAACTTTGATAAGTGGTATCTGTCTAGAAAATTGTCCATTTGGTTAATATTTTCAAATTTTGAGGAGTACAGGTTTTTGAAGTAAAGAACTAATGATTATTTCAATTTCCTCAGTGTCAGTTGTTATGTCTCCCTACTCATTATTGATTTTGCATATTTGGATCCTGTCTTTCTGTCTGGTGGTTAATTTAGATAAGTTTTTGTCTATCTTGTTGATTTTCTCAAAGAACCAGCTTTTGGTTTTGCTGATACTTTGCGTTATTTTCTTTGTTTCTAACTGATTGATTTCAGCTCTGATTTTGATTATTTATTGCCTTCCAATACTCTTTGGTGTGCTTGCTCTTTTCTAGATCTTTCAGGTGTGTCTTTAAATTGCTTATATGAGAACTTTCTAATTTCTTTATGGAGGTACGATAGTGCTATAAACTTTCTTCTTAGCTCCTCTTTCATTGTGTCACATAAATCTGAGTATGTTTTGTTTTCATTTTCATTGAATTCTAGAAAGTCTTTAATCTCATTATTTTCTCTCTGATCTAGGGATCATTGATCAGATTTGTTCAATGTCCATGAGTGAGTAGACTTTCCAGTGTTTCTGTTGCTGTTAAAATCCAGCTTTGATCCATTTTAGTTTGATAAATTGCAAAGTGTTATTTCAATTTTCTAGTACTTGTTGAAGTTTGCTTTGTGAAAGATTATATGATTAATTTTGGAGGAGGATCCATCAAGAACTGAGAAGAATATATGATCTGGTGTTTGGTTGAATACACTATAGATGTCTGTTGGGTCCATTTGATTCATGATGTCTTTTAGTTTCATTATTTCTGTGTTTAGTTTTTGTCTGGATGACCTGTCAAATGTTGGGAATTTGGTCTTGATGTCTCCCTGAGATTCCACCTTATACCACTCAGAATGGCTAAGATCAAAAACTCAGGTAAGAGCAGATACTGGTGAGGATGTGGAGAAAGAGGAACACTCCTCCATTGCTGGTGGGACTGCAAGCTGGTAAAACCACTTTGCAAATTAATATGGCAGTTCCTGAGAAAAATTGGAAATAATTCTACCTGAAGACACAGCTATATCACTCTTTGCCATATACTCAAAATATGCTCCAACGTATAACAAGGACACATGCTCCACTATGTTCATAGCAGCCTTATTTATAATAGCCAGAAGCTTGAAACAACCAAGATGTCCATCAACAGAAGAATGGATATTGAAAATGTGCTTCATTTACACAATACTACTCAGCTATTAAAAACAATGACTTCATGAAATTCGCAGGCAAAGGGATAGAACTAGAAAATATCATCCTGAATGAGGTAACCCAGACACAAATGAACACACTTAGTCTGTATTCACCGATAAGTGGATATTAGCCCAAAAGCTCAGAATGATCACCATACAACACGCAGGCCATATGGAGCATAGGAGTAAGAAAGCCCAGGGTATGTATGAATGCTTCAGTCCTGCAGTGAGGAGGAAACAGGATGATGTGAGATGGAAAGAGAGGATACCTGGAGGGAGAAAGGAAGGGGAGGGTAATGGGGGGGCAGGATCATGTATTGGAGGGAATGAGAAATAGGTGCAGAGGGTCAGGAAATGAAACAAGTGTGTTACTTTTAATTCTGGCTATAATGAGTTAGTTTCTTCTTTTATTAGATATTTTCTTTATTTATATTTCAAATGTTATCCCCTTTCGTAGTTTCCCCTCCAAAAGTTCCCTATTCTCTCCCCCTACCCCTGCTCCCCAACCCACCCACTCCCACTTCCTGGCCCTAGCATTCCCCTATACTGCGGCACAGAACCTTCACAAGACTAAGGGCCTCTTCTCCCACTGATGACTGACTAGGACTTCCTCTGCTACATATGCAGCTAGAGCAATGAGTCTTGAGGGGTCCTGGGTGTGCAGGAAAAAGGAGAGTAGGAGAGAACCCATGTTTTGCCAGAGTTCTGGTGTTCTGGGCGGGCAGACACAGGAGGACTGCATATGCTTTCCATGTAGCCCCGGGTGAGTGTCTGGCTGTGTTAAGCCATTGACCCCACACAGCAGGTGGTGGACAAGTGATAGCCCCAGGTACCAGGTTCTCAGTCTCCATCATCCCATTCTGGTTAAGGAGGAGTTTAGAACAGAATAGGGATCCCAGGGTGGCACTTGGCCCTAAGGATGAAGGGAGGAGAGGGCAGAGAGAGAGGGGGTGCTGGATGGTTCCCTTAGGGGCAAGATTCCTTGGTCAGGTCCATGGCTGGAGCACATGATGGCCTTCTGGTGGAAGGTTAGAAGCTGTTTGTTAAGAGGAAGCCTATCCCATTGTTCAAGCACAGTGGGCCTTCTTGATCAGAGACAGTCTATGGTTTTAGAGCTTTATTGTAGAAAGGCAGGGAGAAAGGAGAGAAGGTAGAAAGAGAGAGAGACTGGTCATGGCCATGTGGAGGGCAGGTGTGGGGAGGGAAAGAGAGAGAAGGAGAGTGAGAATAAGATAGGTGAGGGCTAAAGAGAGCAAGGAGGGGCCAAGCAGCCCCTCTTATAGTGGTCAGGGTTATCTTGCTGTTGCCAGGTGACTGTGGGGAGGAGCATACCTGGCTAAAGTCAGGTAACTGTGGGGGTGGAGTCTAGCCAGAATGCCAGAAGCTTGGGGCATTGTCTGTGTGAATGAGTCACAGAATTATGTACAGGCACCTGATTCTGGGAACGTGACTCACCTTTCTGTCCCTTGTAGATTTTTCTATTGGGTCACCATAGCAAGCCCCATTCAACCAAAATAGGCTGCCTATCACAGTTCCACATTGTCCCACCATGTGTTTTCTTTTATTGGGGATTTAGCCCAGGGAGCTCTGGGGGTACTTGTTAGTTCATATTGTAGTTCCTCCTATGGGGCTGCAAACCCCTTCAGCTCCTTGGGTACTTTCTCTAGCTCCTTCATTGAGGACTCTGAGATCTGTCCAAAGGATGGCTGTGAGCATCCACTTCTGTAATTGTCAGACATTGACAGAGCCTCTCAGGAGACAGCTTTATCAGGTTCCTATCAGCAAGCTCTTGGCATTCTCAATAGCTTCTGGGTTTGGTGGTTGTTTATGGGATGGTTCCGCAGGTGGGCAGTCTCTGGATGGTCATTCCTTCAGTCTCCACTCTGAACTTTGTCTCTGTAACTCCATCCATGGATATTTTGTTCCCCCTTCTAAGATGGAACAAAGTATCCACACTTTGCTCTTCCTTCTTTTTGAGTTTCATGTGTTTTGCAAATTGTATCTTGATTATTCTTAGCTTCTGTTCTAATATCCACTTATCAGTGAGTGTGTTTCATGTGTGTTCTTTTGTGATTGTGTTAACTCACTTAGGATGATATCCTCCAGATCTATCCATTTGTCTAAGAATTTCATAAATTCATTCTTTTAAATAGCTGAATAGTACTCTGTTCTGTAAATGTACCACATTTTCTGTGTCCATTCTTCTCTTGAGGGACATCTGGGTTCTTTCCAGCTTCTGGCTATTATAGATAAGGCTGCTATGAACATAGTGGAGTATGTGTTCTTATTACAAGTTGGAGCATCTTCTTTTTCAACAAATAAAAAATATAAAAAGATGGTGGTAGCACACACCTTTGATCCTAGCAGTAGGGAGGCAGAAGCATGCAGATCTCTGTGTGCAAGTCCAGCCTGGTGTAAAGAGCAAGTACCAAGACTTTCAGAGCTACACAGAGAAACTATGTCCAAAAAGACAAAACAAAAACCAAACAAACAAAAGGTAGTACACATTTAAGCTGTAAGTTTGTGAACAGGGAAATTTGTGGATAGGAAGAAATACCAATCACTCAAACTGAGACACCGAGGAATAATGTGACAATAGATATATCTTTTTGTTCTTGCAGTATTTGCCAGTTCATTAGTGATGGATGAGCCACTGAATATATTTTAGCAGTTTCAAAGAGCAACATAGAAAGAAAAATATTGCTAGGTTCTTCAAAAGAGGTGAAAGTGTTTCTTTTTTTATTTTTTTTTCATCTAAATGTAAGTTTCCTCTCTCTACTCCTTCCAGCTTCTCCAACCTCCACTCCCATTCAGATCTATTCCTTTACTGTCTCTCATAATTAAAGAATAGTAAGATATAAATGGAAAGCAACATATCAAAGCTGGGTAAGAAAGGCTAGCCGAAAAAGAATAAAGCCACAAGAGAAGTTACTAGAGTCAGAGACCCACTCATTTACAGCTCAGGAGTTCAATAAAAGTACTAATTATAATTGTGATTATTGCTCCAATCTTTATGAGTTCATATAAGCTTTACTTAGTTATTTTAGATCGTCGTTTTCTCCAAGTAGTCTCCACCCTCACTGACTCCCCATCTTCTGTATACTTGCCCATGAGGCTTGCTGAATTCTGAGGGGATGGAATTGTTGGAGACATCTCATTTAAAGCAGTGTGCTCCAAGGTGTCTATCTCACTGTGTAATGTCTGGCTGTGGGTATCTGTATTGATTGCCATCTGGTACAGAAGGAAACTTTTCTGATTGTGACCGAGGAAATTACTAATCTGAGTACAATATCTAGATCAGTCTTAGACTATCATTTACTTTATAGTTATCAAAAATTTTTGGCCAATAGTATTTGTCTCTGAGACAGCTATCTGGTCTTTTGTATTTTCTTTTGATAGTCTACAGAGTACTAAAAGAGTTACTAGCACTGTAACACAGAGTTCATAGCACTGTATGTCTTCATTTAAAAAAAAAAAAAAAAAAAGAGCCAGGCGTGGTGGCACACGCCTTTAATCCCAGCACTCAGGAGGCAGAGGCAGGCGGATTTCTGACTTCGAGGCCAGCCTGGTCTACAAAGTGAGTTCCAGGACAGCCAAGGCTATACAGAGAAACCCTGTCTCGAAAAGCCAAAAAAAAAAAAAAAAAAAAAAAAAAAAAGCGGGGGGCGGGGGAGAACTCATATTAGCAATTTAACATCACACCTAAAGCTCTAGAACAGAAAGAAGCAAATACATCCAAGGAGGAAATAATCAAATCAAAGGCTGAAATCAATAAAATAGAAACAAAGAAACAATATAAAGAATTAATGAAACAAAGGGTTGGTTCTCTGAGAAAATCAACATGCTTGAAAAACCCGCATATGAATTCACTAAAAGACAGAAAGAGAATATCAGAATTAACAAAATCCAGAAAAATGGAATATGTAACAACAGGTACTGAGGAAACCCAAAGAATCACTAGGTTATACAAAGTATCTCCTTATATCATTGCTTAACGTCAGCTAATTTTTAGTTTTGTATTTATTAGTTTTTCTGCTGAAATTAGTTTGTTACATGTAAGTGAAAAATGATTTTTCAATTATAACTTTACATTCATATTATCAGTATTCATCTGAATGCATTTGAATAAATGCTATACTAGCAACATTTTCATCCTCTTTATAAAACCAACAGTAACACACTTCCTAGCATTTCCTACCAGTTCATCTCACTTGTTCATGAATAAAAGTAAAATCTATAATCTCCTATATGGACTTTTTTATATCTAACTCCTATATTCTACTTTCATCTTAGCAATAATCATCAAACATCACTAATTTGATGTATATCTGCAGTAATTATTTGTTGATACTTATATTAATTAATCATTGAGTTTGGTGAATATAATAATTTTTTTCTATTTTTCACACCCAAATCATTATTTGGGATTCAGCCATGTTGCTAAATGTAAATCTTACTCATTTAATTGCACTTCTATTACACAAATAAACTATTACGCATTTACTTCCTTGTTAATGATGTACGAATGTTTCTTTTTCTTCACCATTAGATAGAAATAGCTTGTGATAAATTATCATACCCATTTATGCCAGAATTCCTGTTGGATGTAAGTCAAGATAGAGTGACTGAATCATGAAATACATCTATTTTAGCATCATTACATATTGCCAAAATATTGCTATGAAATTATTAACTCAGTTCCAAAAAAAATCTCATGAATGTAAAGGAATCTGTTGGGCATCATTCATTATAATTTTCTCTCAGATTTTGATTTTTTTTCTCTTCTGTCAACAATCTAGTAATAACTAGTTATAATTTTGGGTTTGTTAATTATTTCCTAAATTCATTTATATATTTGCAATATTATAATTTTAAGGCAGAGAAATATAAATCTGTTATGGAGTTATTCTCATGTTACCATATACAAGGATTTTCAATCTGAAATGTCAAAACATTACATTATTAAATTAGTACAAACTACAGAAGAAAATAATTTTATTGTTGAGAAGCTCTTGGTTCATAGTAATTGAAACTTATTTTTTTTGGATTTTCTGTTTTCTCTGAAAGAGTCAGTTTTATTATTAGCATCAAGATAAGTATAACTTTTCACTTTTGAATTTTGTCAAAATGTCTTTGCAGTGCCTGTCAGTCATATTATAAAGTTAATATTGTGTAAAATGAAAGCACTTGGTAGTTAAAGTGGCCTTTTTTTTCTTTCTTTCCTCTTCATTTTTTTTCTCAAAGTAAGAACAGTATTTCACTAAGGAGAAGAGTGGGTCTTTCATCTACACTTCTAAATCAGTCATGCAGACATAAAGACTGAAACTATTCATTTTCACTATGAATGTTTGACAATGGCAAAGATGAGCTTGCAGCCTAGGAAAGGATAAACTACATGGTCAAAATTGAGGTTAATGAAGACAAATTCATCTATGGCATAGCCATTAACCAGACCTTGAATATCACCATCTCAGAGAACTGTACAGTAAAGGGCAACTGCTGTATTAGCAAAGTTATAAAAATAATTTTAACTGTTTGATCCAAAACTTGTTTCAACTTTCTGTCACAGTAAATCCAACTTAGGTAACTGGCTTACAAGAAGAGCATTATCTTGATTTACACTTTGGAAACTCATAGTGGATCCTCAGAAGGCACCTTTGATGTGGTGCTTGTGTGACACTGACACTATGATGAGCAGGAGGATGCACAAAGAGGTTCAGCACAGGGTGAGGAAGTTGGGAGGATTGCATTCAGGGTACTCTCCAGAAAACTAAAAGTTCATGAGGGAAAACTTCTGACTTTTTAAAGTTTCTTTCACCTCCTGAGAGTGGTACATTCTGTGGATTACAGATTTAGCAGTGTAAACAATGAGAGTAAGGCTTTGTGAACACAGTAGAGCTCCAAGGACCTCAGAGAACTATCATGCCTACAGTACTAGAATGTTGGGTTATTGACTGGTTCTTTAATAAATAATTGTATTCACATATTACAGTACTAGTTTTCAAGGTTTTGAGATAATTAGGATAAGCAGTATTTCATAGAAAATGTCAGCCACAAATTATCTAATTTGCCATGAACTTTCCTTCTTAAATAATATGAAAAATAATGTTCATAATTTATATGTTTTCTTTTGAGGAATATTTTCTTAAAAGTGCTCTATATTTCTGTCCTAAGAGTAAAAGAATCTTAGTAACAAAAATTAACATCCTTCTTGAAGATCTTAAAGTCATTTTCCAATGCCTCATGTTGGAACAAGCTTCCATTATATATTTCTGGAAAGTTACACCACTTTGTTCTTTCAAATTTTCAAAAGACAACCAGAAGCTCTTATAAATCCCTTGGATTTATAAACGCTTATTTGTAAAGATCTTATGAAGCCAAAGCATAAATAGCATCTCCAACTCCTTTTCAGTAGGATATTTTTTGACATATGCTTCAATGAACTACTTGAACAAACTTTTGACACCCTTTTTAACTGTGCAAACTTCCATGTTAAACCCACAGGCTTCACTCAGTGGGCCCATAGCAATAAATTCAGGCTGATCAAGTTTTATATTTCTTTCACCATTATCCTCCACTCTTGAAATATGTCCCTACACATTGTCCACAGACTTCAACCTGAATGAATTAGCAAACTCATTAAGCCTATTAGTGGGAGAGCTCACCTCTTCATTGACTTTATGTGTCTACCTCCCATAAAGGAGCTTTCTTAACCTTAACTCTAGTGATAGATCTAGAGGCAACTATTGGTCAAAGAGGGACATCAATATTGTCTTCCCTTAAATCTCTTCACAAAAAAGTTACTGTTGCTTTAGCAGATAATGAAGGATTAATTTCCTCAGACAAAGGGGAGGAAGGTAATATTTCAAAGGCTGGGGCTAAAGAGAGTTACTCTTTTAGGGACAATAAACCCTAGGGAGTGTGAGGATTCAATGTTCTTAGTTTCAATAAGATCCTCCCAAAATTTACCATCAAAAGTTATAGGATTCCATTTGTTACCAATTACTACTTTTACTTAAACCTTCAAGGCTAAGACTTGAATTTTCATTGTAATTCAGTCAATCCTATAAGGAGCACTTTATTATAGATTTGGTTTAATCCTTGCTTTGTATTATTTGGGGTTTTTTTTTCATTAATTTTTTTTTACTGGTTATTTTATTTATTTACATTTCAAATGCTATCCCCTCTCTCAGTTTCCCCTCTGCAAACCCCATTTTCCATTTCCCCTCCCCTCTACTTGTACAATGGTGTTCCCCCACCCACCCACCTATTCCTGCCTCACCAGCCTAGCATTCCCCTACACTGGAGCATCAAGCCTCCATAGGACCAAGGGCATCCCCTACCATTGATGCCAAATAAGGCAATCCTTGGTTATATATGCAATGGGAGCCATGGGTCCCTCCCATGGCTCTTTGGTTGGTGATTTAGTACCTGGGAGCTCTGGGGGATGGGGAGAGGTCTGATTGGTTGATATATTGTTGTTCTTTCTATGGGGTTACAAACCCCTTCAATTCCTTTAGACCTTCCCTTATCTCCTCTCTGGTACACCTGTATTGGTAAGGCTTTGACAGAGCCTTTTAGGGGATAGCTATACTAGGCTCCTGTTATAGAGCCTGCCCCCTGCTGGCTCTTATTAAGTGCTTCTTAATATCAGCAGTAGTGTCTGAATATGGTATCTGCAGATGGGATGGATCCTTAGGTGGGGCAGTCTCTGGATGGCCTTTCCTTTAGTCTCTGCTCTACTCTTTGTCCCTTCATTTCCGTAAGATGGGAACAAATTTGGGTTAATATTTATGAGATGGATATGTGGCCCCATCCTTCAACCAGAGGCTGTGCCTAATCTCTGTATATAGTCTCTACAGGTTCTTTTTCCTTTTTTGTTGGATATTTCAGCTAATGTCATCCCTATTGGATCCTGGGAGCCTCTTGCTTTCCTGGCATCTAGGCCTTTCTGGTGGCTACCCCAAGTTCCTTTGCATGAGAATCCCTTATAGGAGACACTGAGGGTCCCTGCCCCCTGCTGGCTCTTATTGGTAAATAAAGTTGTTAGCAGCCAATGACTAGGCAGGGAGACAGAGGCAGTAATTTAGGATTTGAAGGCATAGGGACCAAGGAAGCAAGATTTGCCATTGCTAGAAAAGGAAGATCAGACTTGAGAGCTTCAAAAGGAAAAGCTGGGTAAGAGCAGCCCCAACCCCCGAGCCCCAAGTTGGGTCTAGAGTAGCAAATATAGAATATAAATTTTGTAAGAAATAATTCTGAAATATTGGAGGGGAGGCATAAGCATCACAGAAGTTTGGGAGTGGCCCAGTCATTGAGCTAACTAAGGCATATTAAATATAAGGCTCGATGTGAATGTGTGTGTGTGTGTGTGTGTGTGTGTGTGTGCCTTTCATTTAAGAATCCAGAGTATTGGGACAGGTAGCAAGGAGCACATGCACCGCCACTGGGGAGTTTACAGCAACAGATGGTGTCCAACCTGTAGGCTCAATCTCACTATTAAACATTAATAGTGAGATTCTCAAGTGGAAATAATAGATTCTCAATTGGAAAATACACACCATGACATGTGATTAACAGGTGGGTAAATTTGGTTTCTTAACAGAAATGCAGGTTTTGTCTGAGTTACATGGGTCCTCCACAAGCTGTGTGGGTTTGTAACTAGGTTAAAACTCATGCTGAACTGGTGCACTCAATTTTGGGGTTCTTGGCATCAGAATGAGACACACCTAGGCCTCCAGAGGGAGGTGAGCAAGCTGTAAATACTAATGGCCCCTGCTGAGAGAAGGCAGCAAACACGTGCTCCTACTGAGAAGGAAGGCCACTAAGAGCTAGTCTAAATATGATACAGAAGTGGAGGAATTGATTGAAAGAAAATTTAAAAAGTCCAAACTCCCATAAGTAACAGGTTCTTTGAACGTGGGCTTTATGGAAATTATGGGATTACTTACCCTGGTGTATGATATTAGTAGCCTGGGAATAGACTTATGTAGTAAATAGAAAGGAATTAGTTGAAATAAAATAGGAAAAGATAGGAATTTAAATGGGAAAAGATATTAATTTCACAAATGGGAGAATTTAAGTATGCATGGATGAATAAATAAATTGAGGCTTTTGATCTTAAAATGTAGGTCAAGAGCAGGGGATAGGGAGAATAACTTTATTTCAGATAGACAGTAGAAACTTAGGCCTTGATCTCATGTAAGAAAAAGGCAGAGGATAGTGGAAGAGCACTGACTCAATGGACAGTAATAATTGTTTAGAATGCTTTATATTAATTTAACTCTTATAAAAAGAAAGGATATATATATATTTCCACACAAATATTAATCTACATAGAAGGGAGAATTTAAATATGCATAAATTAATAAATAAATTTAGGCCTATCAACACTATTAAGATTACACTATTAAAAATTAAACATGTAAGAATAAGGCAGGGATAATGGAGGAGCACTGTGTCAATGGATAATTGTAATTGTCAGATTTCTTTGATTATTTTGAATTGTTTTAATAATCAAAATGTGCATGGTTATAAGTTTGGTGGTTATGATATAAAAAATCCTCTGAGAGGTTTCAAAATAGGGCCGGCCTCAAGAGAAAAGAGGCTGCTAATTCAAATCAATGTATACATTTGATGATTTTAGGTTACTGGACCAAGGACATGCTATTATGGGAGAGAGGCTCTATATTTGTGTTATTAGGAAAGAACAAAAGGCTTCGGACCCCTTCCAGAGTGATACAAATCGGATATAACAGTATTGGACCCCTGAAGATCTTGGCTACAGAAAAGAAATATTCAAAAAAATCAAACAGGACAGGTAACTTGATTTGCTGAGTCCTCCACATACGAACAGCACTGTAACTGGCTTAGACATAAAAATGGCTCTAGCTAAAACTTCAGCTAAAATTAGACAGAGACTTTTGTTGGTTATAAAATCCTTAAGATTCATTGTGCCATCCTTCACATGGTAAGGATAGCTGTCTTTTACCAGCTCAAACAAGGAGTAAAAATGCATCCTTAACTGATCTGTGCACCTTGCATAAACTATATGAATATCTTAATAGTACTAAAATTTTGTTTGTAAGATTCATATACTGCAGGATGTGCAGCTCTGACACAATTTATTCATAGGGAAGCTGAAATGATCTGCTGTTTCAGCCTCCTGCCTCCTGATACTGTTTAAGAGACTTGCTTCCAGAACATCTTCAGGAATTGTTTCTAATTCCCAGTGGACTGGATTCATCCAGCCTTTCAGACAGGACAAGTCAGAATTTCACCCAAGCCCTGAGCATTCTAAAAATACATGAACTAGATAACAGATGCTAAAGCTAGCATTCTTTTTTTGTTGTTGTTATTGTTTTGTTTTGTTTTGTTTTTGTTTTTGTTTTTCTTTTTTAGACAGGGTTTCTCTGTGCACCCCTGGCTGTCCTGTAACTCACTCTGTAGACCAGGCTGGCCTCGAACTCAGAAATCTGCCTGCCTCTGCCTCCTGAGTGCTGGGATTAAAGGCGTGTGCCACCACTGCCCAGCTGTATAAGTTTTTTATATTGATACAAAATTTGAAATTACTATTGTTGCTCTTAAATAGATATTGTGTCTATACAGCTCATTTAAGAACACAAAGACTGACTCAGTCCTTCTCATGGCTGGTATTACAAACTGTTTAGGATAATTAAGTACTGCAAGCTCAGGGCCAGAGCATAAACTCATGGTTATATTAGGTTCTGAATTCATTATAATAAGGTGTTTTCAATATTATTCAAATAGAAATAGTTACAAGTAGTCAAGGTTTAACAGCTCAAATAGATTTCATATAGTCTTCAAAAGCATCGGAAATATATAGAATATGATATTTAAAGTCATTTCATTATTAATAGAAATTTTGACTAAGAGACATGTCCGGTTCTGACAGTATCCCTTTCATAGTTAAGAGAAGATATTGAGTATCAAAACTTCCATATAGAGTTGCTGCAGTTGTGGCCAGGTAGCAACTAGGAAAACATTGCCTTAATTCATCTACAGACAAAAATACTGTCCAGGAAAGGGCACATAATGCAGGATAGTCCACAGCTTAGCTCTACCAATACAGAGTAAAATAGTCCTTCACAGTTTCTCCATCACTTAAGGCCTGTCAGATGGTTTGGGACCAGAAGGCTGAAGACAGGTGCTCTAACATTTTGAGGAATGGAAGGCTGTCCAAATAATCAGCTGACTTTGCAAATTGGTTAAGTTTTGGAAGCTATGTTTTTGTGCTTCCTATATATTTAAGTAATATTTGAATTCATTCTCGGATCTCTGATGGGGTTGAAAACTAGTTATAGCCTCATAGTCAAACTTAAGTTATATAGCATTGAAGAAGATAATGTACATTTAAAAGGATGGTTTTCAGATAGTAATGCAAGTTAAAATCAAAATATAATTCAGATGTAGAATTTTAAACTCTTTTAATTAGCTTAGATGTTAGTGTAATTTTCTTAAACTGACAAAATTGACTGGCAGGACATTATCAGCATATACCATATATTATAGCTCACATAACTATGATACCTATGCTCATTGTATATCTGAAAGAAAAGGCTTTTTTAATGGAAAACAAGGGGTAAATGTTGTGGATTTTGTTTAATGCTTGTATTATGTTATTTGGGTTTTCAAAATGACAAAAGAAGCCCATATATGAGAGCTGCAAAAAAGAAAGGAAAGCATACAATCACGAAGGCAGGGAAGTGGGGCCACAGGGCCCTCTCCCTCAATTGGGTCTAGGGTACTAAAGATGGAATATAGATTTTAGTAAGTAAAACTTCAGAAGTAACAGAAGATGTTTGGGAGTAGCTGAGTCATTGATCTGATTGAAGTATAGTAAATATAAGGTGGTTGTTGTGTGTGTATTTTAATTGAGAATCCACAGTGTTTGGCCAGGTAGCTAGGAGCATGTGCACTGCTCCTTGAGAATTTAAAGTTGTTACCCATCTACAGCAACAGGACTGTGATTTTCCACAGCTTGAGCTTTGTGGATAATGGAGAGAAGCTTCTCTTCCATGGCACACTTTGAAAACTTGTTTAGGTGCATTTGAAAATGGTCAGTTTTATCTGTAAGTTCATCGTTGTTCATCGCCATATTAGGAGGAGCTATAAGTTTAATCTATAATTATATCATAATTGAATCAAAATTTAGTCTATAATTTTATCATAGAGCTTACCCCTCTGTCAATTTATCCAGAGATGCTTCATGAAACCAACTTCATCATTTTCCTTAATTTTTTCAAATGTAAGAAGTTTCATCAACAGTGTAACCAAATACATTACTGCTCACAATTAGTAAATGAAATATATTTACATTTTTATGTTTGTAATATAGTTCACATTGTGTGCTTTCTGAACTCTCCAAGCTGCTATAAGAGCCTTTAACAGCTGGGGAGGCTTCAATAACTCTAGCTATTGACAAGCTGAAGAGGCCACTCCAGATATTTAAAAAATTAAGTCTTGTACTTCTGTTGTTCTAGAAGTACTTCTAGCACCAAAGTATTTAGGGTTTTCTAGAGTTACAGAACATATCAAATGAATCCATCTCTACATATTGGATATTTATTAGAATGACTCGCAGGCTATGGTCCAAATACTCCTACAATGGCTGGCTGTATTTGGAAAGTGTAGCAACCCAGAAGTTTCTCAGTCCATGAAGCTTATGTCTCAGCTGGTCTTCAGTATAAGCTGGAATCCTGAACGAATAGACACTAAACCTGTTAAGGAAAGAGTTTGTTTGCAAAGTGTGGGCATGGAGTCAATGTGCAATTCCTTCTTCCATGTCCTTATCTAGGATCTGAGCAGAAAAATGTGGCCTAAATTAAAGGTGTATCTTCCTGCCTTAAAACCCAGATTAAAGGAATGTCGTTTTCCAGCTCAAAGATCTGAATTAAACAAGTATCTTCCTACTTCAAAGTAACAGATTAAAAGTGGATCTTTGTACTTCAAATTAAGCAAAAATCCTGTACAGATGTATCCTCCATTTTCAGATTTCAGCTATTTCCAAATGTACTCAAATTGATATCTAAGAATTGTCACAAACTCTTGGGCACATCAGGACAAATATAATTTTCTAGTGTTGATGAGGAAAGTTTATCTTGGCCTAACAATATCCTGTTTATAAAAGATTGATTTTGAAACACCAAGAAAAAATTTCTAATGATTCCATTTGCTAAAGCAAGGACTCAGAAAAAGTAGTGACACTCCTGTACCTGCGTCCCAGTGATATTCATGAACATAATGCGAGCTATTATTGTCACCTTTTCAAAACACTGCAATTTGGACCATAAGATAAATAGCTGAATTTCAAATAGATTGAAAAATTGTAATTTAGAGGAACTAAATATGGGGAGAGTGCCTTAAATTGATTTTGTATCCTGAAATTTCATGTCATTGCATTTAAACGGAACATAGCATCGTACCCTACAATGGGACATTCTAAAATAATAGAACTTATCAGAGTGAAGGAGCAAAACAGAGATGTTAAGCAATGCATTTAAGAGCAATAATTTAGAATATCTAAATTAGATTAGTTAATGTATATGCATTTTCACAGTTTAGTGGTATTATTTTTAGTAAATTTCGTAGTCTGAGAAAGAAAAGAAAAATGTATTATACTTCTTTTCTAATATTTATTTATTTATTTATTTATTTATTTATTTATATGCCCTAAGGTTGATTGTTGCATTTGAATTTCTGTGAAAATTATAGACAGTTTTAATGGGTTCAGTTGTATCTAGGTGAAAAGGTTATCCACAATTTGAGATTTTATCTAAAATGTATAAGCCAACGTCCTATTACTTTCAGATAAATAAAACCTAAATAATCTGTTGGCAAATATATTCTGCCAGGGATTGTATAGAAGATGATATGGATAATTCCCTAACTTATTTTGGTATAATAAGCTCTTTTAATAGAAAGAAGGTATTTCTATTAGTGTTCTAGCTGGCTTCTAAGCTGAAGCCACTATCACCTTTATTTCTGAAGGTGATTTCCAGGATTCTGGTACCAGGAAAACATTAATGTGTATGCAGATAAGTGTGTGTGATACTATCAGAATGAGAGTCTGTTGCTATAAGATAGACTTATAGTCTAGGAGGAGATATTCTGTGTGTTGAAAAGCATGTGCTCTAATTAAAAAGAGAGATAGGCTGTAAACTATGAGTAGAATGAAGCTAGTTAAACCTCATTATGCTTTATATATAAAGTAGAAGAACATGACAGCACACTTGCCTAGTATGTGTGAGGCTCGGTGATAAATAAATTAGTAAATTTTAAAGGACATGAGAAAAAGAAGTATAATCATGTGATAACACATGGCTGTGTAAATGAGATATTTTTAACAGTTATTCGGATTATGCTGTGTGTGTACATATAAATGATTTTAGACCTGAGTATGAGTGGTATGGTATAAAATAATTATAGAATGAGGCATACTATTTAAAAGTATTTTAAAATGCCTGTTCCAACTGACCATTTAATGATATGTTGCATATATAAAATAATACAAACCATTCATTACCTAAGAATTAAGGTAAGAAGCTCTTCATTTGGTTTTTAACAATAATTTTGCATCATCTTGTTACTCAATTTTTAAAGTAATATCTGTAGATATCAACAGGCACATGTGGAAGCTGGAGGACAACTTGGGCAAATCAGAAGTTTTCTTTAAACATGTAGGTCCCAGGTATCAAACTCCAGTCATCAGGCTCCTTAGCTGGTGCCACTGCATACTGTCTTCTCACTATTCTAGAATTTCTTCATCTCTAGGTCTGTCTCACATGCAGTTGCAGAGCAAGGACATGGACTCCTTACATGACATTATTTCTCTGAACTGGAGATTAAAGAGTGAAATACCCTCCACAGATTTGGAGTGTGGAGATTCAAGCCAAGTGTGAAGAGTAGATAATGAAAAACAAAATGATAAATAAATAAATAAATAAATAAATAAATAAATAAATAAATAAATAAAATCGATTAAAGACAAACCATAAATTGAGGATTTCTAGAAAGATTTCAAAAAGTAAAGAGTAAATAAAGACCTAAGAGTTGTGAGTTAAGCTTGGTTTGGCTTAGTATATAGCAGATGATTAATTGAAAGACCACTTTAGCCTCTTACTCCTTTTGAAATCATTCACTGAACAAATGGTTAATGATCTCATAATTTCTGCCCTGGAAGTTATGCATGTTCCAATTCACAGTGATGAATAATGCAGTTATAATTACTGTTTATATGAAGAGTATGTTTATTATACTACAAAGGATATAGACATTGAACAACTGAGAGAGCAAATAGTTACAAATGCCATGAAGACAAACAAATTAAGAAATCAGTATGAAGAATGGGCTTTAAATTGGTCATCATGCCTAACTTTTCTGTGGAAATATTTAACCAAAACATTCAAGCCAGGTAAACTTAGTCATAAAGTCATTTTTTAAAGGAAGATATAATTCAAGGTAGAGAAAAGTTTATTGGCAGAGGATCTGAGAAAGCAATACAATAATATTGGGGTTTTATTTTTTTTAATCTTGAGACAAAATGAAACAAATGTGACTGTTCATGTGGAACTCAGTGTGAGTAAAGAGTGGGAAAGATGGTTGGCTCTGGTCTAGCCATGACCCTAATCAATTATTTTAAGCTCTTACTTAATACAAGGCTCTGGTCTATGTAAATCGATGTAAAGGTGAGTCAAAGATCAAGGCCCTAGGCTTGTCCCCTCTTTATAGATTTAAGATGGAAACAAAAATGGAAAATGAAACATAGTTTTTGGAGATCAGTAGTTGAATATATGATAATAAATCATGTTCAAACCCAGAAGAAGGTGGGGCTTTTCTTACAAACATGTATATGAAGCAATTCACTTAGAGGGTAAAATGTTTGAAATGAAGTGCAACTAGAGCAAGTATAGAAAAAAATATCCTGAAAAGAAATTGTATAACAGAAAGCACTCATGGAAGGTAAAAAAAGTACAGCTTCATTTAAGTAGCAACAAGGCTGGTGTGATGAAAAAAAAAATCAAGAAATGGATAGGACCAGATCAAGCATGACCTTCTATGCTACAGCAAAGCCTGGTGTTTTGCTTTTGGTGATTTCAGATATTCCTGGGGGATTTTAAAAAGAAGAAGAAGAGCAAACAGGTGAACACATGGTTTTTAAGAATAGGCCAGGTTTCACAGTAAGGATGAAATGAATTAAACACAAATTTCATAATAGATGATAGCAAATAGACCAGCATTGTAATAGTGGGTTAACAGAAACATATATCAGATTTATATTTTAGGAACAGTTGGAATAATTGTGTGTGTGTGTGTGTGTGTGTGTGTGTGTGTGTGTGTGTGTGTGTATGTGTGTGTTAAAAAGGTCCCTTTCCCATTTCTATTAATTTTACTTAAGAATTCCATGTATATAATGTAGTGTGATTACTCTCTCTCCCACATCCTCTTTTATCTCCCAGTCATATCCGTTAGTGTCCCAACTGTGTGAATGGGATAGGCCCGACCTTCTTTTCAGTCTATGCTTGACTATTAATGTTCTCATTCTTTTTTTTTTTCAATTCTGAGACTAGAATCCAAAGATTTGTATACACTGTTCAAGTATTCTATTACTGAGCTACATCTGCGGACTCATAGAGTTTCTTTTTATCCAGACTTAGTTCAGGCATCCACACCTTCTGGAATTTCACATGCAATGGCTGTGTGTTTTTCTGAGAATGGCCTTTGACATCAATTATAGTGGGACCTTCTCTGACCCTCTAAAAGTACAAACAATGACATGAGATTTCTCTATAGCTTAAAGCTTAGGCCTCTTACTTGGAACTTAATGTGACTGCCTTGCCCACATCCCACCACATGTGCCTGAGAGTGTCTCAGATCCAACCAGAGTACAATTAGTTATCTCCTAAAGCATAACATACAATGTAGTGTGTACGTGCATATATATTACTTAGCAGGGTTTTTTTTTTCCACCTAGCTGATTTGAAGATGGTTATCTGCGTAAGACCATTGACCTGTTTCTCCCTCTAATGGTTATCTGCGTAAGACCATTGATGCTGTATTTCTCTCCAGAGCCTGTATCGTATTTTCTGGGACTAGGAAACATTAGTACAGTAAAACAAAGCTTCTACCTCAATTTCAGCTTTGTTTGTCTATATCATGCATTTATGATATGTGCTATTTTAATCAGTAGAATCTTACAATCTAGTTCTATTGGGAAACCAAGAAGAATCGTAAATACCTCTTATTTTGGAACAACATAAGACCTCCAAGTCCAACAACTCAAGGATGTATCCACCCTTGGCACTGTTTTTGTTTGCTTATTCAATAATTGATGGCTACACTGAGCAACATTTCCTAGCTTTCACGGATTATCTCTCTTCATCCACCTTTTCACCCTTAAAAGTAGAAATTTTTTTTTGTTTGTTTTTTGTTTTTGTTTTTTGTTTTTTGTTTTTTGTTTTTTGTTTTTGTTTTGCTTTGCTTTGCTTTGTTTTGTTTTGTTTTGTTTTGTTTTGTTTTGTTTTGTTTTGTTTTTCGAGACAGGGTTTTTCTGTGTAGCCTTGGCTGTCCTGGAACTCACTCTATAAACCAGGCTGGCCTCGAACTCAGAAATTCACGTGCCAATTGGTTACAGCATAGGTATCCATGTGACTTTCTCAAACTCTCTCCCTTCACCATCTTCTCTTTCTTGCATCATCATCTCTGATACCCTCCTTGCTCAACAGTATCAATTGGCTCCTTTCTGCTGTTATGTTACCTAATTCCTTTCTCACCCTCCAATATGAAATTCCCTTCCCAAAAGCTTAATTACAGAACTCTGGCATCTACTGGAACTCTAAGTTGAACATATAAAATTAGTACTTCAAAGCAAACATCTACATATGAGGGAGACCATATGGCTTTTGTTTCTCTGAGACTATTTTACCTCACCCAGTGCATTTTTTAACCACTTTCATCAATTTATATGCAAATTTCATGATTTCATTTTTTCTCTTTATAGTTGAATAAAATCCTGTTGTTTATATGTGCCATATTTACATGGGCACTCTTCAGTTGATGAGAAATATCATGGTTCCATTTCCTTGCTAATGTACTTTACAGAAATGAACACAGATTAGCAAGTGTCTCTGTAGTAGGATATAAAGTACTATGGGTATATGCCCATGTGTGGAATAGCTTGGTCTTATGAATTTATAGTTATATTCCTAGGTTTTTAAGGATCTGCACTTTAGTTTCCACAGTTATTGGACCAGTTTTCATTCCCATCAAGAGTGAAGGAGAGTTCTTCTTTCCCTGTATCCCAGGTAATATTGGTTGTCAATTAGTTTCTTTATAATAAACATTCTGTAATCTCAATGTAGTTTTACCTTTCATCATTTTGATGGCTATTGATTCTGAACACTTTAAAGTATTTACCAGTCATTTTTATTTATTAATTTGAAAGTTCATATACAGAGTCTATTTGCATTGATTTTTTGGTAATCTTTTGGTTCTTGTTCTTTAAATATTCTAGATATTAATTTTCTGTCAGATTTATTTTGAGATATATGAATGGGGGACTAAGAATTCAGTCTAAGGCTACAAGAGATATAAATGGAAAAATTATTCAGAAATTCAGAGAAAAAATGTAAAATGAATTTCTAACATTGGACACATCAAGTACAAATAACAAAAGAGACATTGGTAGCTGAAGCTCAGAAGAAATGGAGAAGTATCTGAGGGACAGGGAGTATTTACCAAAAGGCTGAGCTTGAGTAGTTTGTTAAGTAATTAGTCAGGAAGACATGAAACAAATGAAAATAAAAGAGACTAACAAAGATGAAATTGACTGGTTAAAAAGTTACACTAGTGGATTTGCAGGTACAGGCAAGGCCATTGTTAAGAGAAGCAAAAAAAAAGTGCTGCTATTGAAAAGTCACAGGTTTTATTGCCAATCGTTTTAGAAAAGGTGAAAATATTGGCTATTTGAATACTTTGTGATACAGTGGTACACTGAATATGTATAGTCATCTAAATATGGATAAATCAGAGAAAGTAAATGATGTATACTGATATACCGTTAATAACTTACCATCACAGATGTAGTTATAATTCTAAATGAACAAGAAACTTGTAGAGAAAATTTAAGTAAAAGTCTTTACTTTAGTAAAAGAAGAGAAACCAGAGTATGAACTAAACAGAACCCCCAGAACTCATGTCTCTAGCATCATATGTAACAGAAGATGGCCTAGTCAGCCATCATTGGGAGGAGAGGCCCCATGGTACTGCAATCTTTATATGCTCCAATACAGGGGAACACCAGGGCCAAGAAGTGGGAGTGGGTGGGCAGGGGAGCAGGGAGGTGGAGGGGGGAGGGGACTTTCGGAATAGCATTTGAAATGTAAATTAAGAAAATATCTAATAAAAAAAAAGTAAAAAAAAGTCTTTACTTTAACTCACATAAGTTACATAATACATATTTGTTTGTAGAAATATTAACATCACTATTTTAGTATGCGAAGGTTCTTTGCCATCATTAGGATGGCAAACAAAACCTGAAATTTATCAAGTAAAAGTAAAGAAACTTTCAAATTAATTTAAATTTTATACAAAGAATATAGTTCATAATGCTTTTTTCTTTATCTCCTCTAACCTTGTGTATTGAGCAACAATAGCATTGTCTTCCTCAAGATATTTATGATTGCAGTCAAGCTTCCTTGATAAAATTTATGGCTTTCATCTCAATTTTCTAGTCAAAGATTAATTAACATCACAAAACTTATAGAGCACAAGAGAGGCTTTAGTAGGTGGTAGAGATAAAAGCTCTATTGTAGAAAGATCAAAAGAGAACGGAGGAGAGAGAGCCAATGCTTAGACACATCCTCTGAAGCATTTACTTTCATAAGGATCAAAGAGAAAGTGTGATCAACATAGAAATATGATAGCATGTTCAAGGAAATGATTGTGTAGGTGTGGATACTTGGTACAGAACAGCATGTCTCAGTGGTATAAAGTCCTTGGGTGGTAAAATTGCAGGCATTCCATTGGGCAAGGAGTGGGTTTAAACTTAGCACACTAGTTAATCTTTGAACAAGACTTCACAGAGCACACAAATAGGTTTGAATATCATGGGTCAGAAATCAGGAGGAATGTAAAAACTGATCATAAAATGTGATGTTGGTTTTTGAAAATCAAAATAGGCTTTAATTTCTGAGGACCACACAATTTGGAGGACAACAGTGATGGGGATGACTGACAAAATAAGGGAAAGAAACCCCAAAACAAAGACATAAGAACAAGGGAAAGAGACTGAAAGATAAGTGATTAAATTAAGCATCCACACAGATGCTGATATTTCCAAAGCTGGAAACTATGATAAGGGACAACAGTCTTATAAGACAAAAACCAAAGGACAAATGGTATTATCAAGAAAGTTGTGATGTGGGAAATAGGGATCCCATAGCAACTTGCACCTGGTGAGAATGTTTTAACATGGAAGATATATAATGCTAAGAAGGAAACCTCCTCATGCTGGAGTCAAAGATTAAACTTAGAAAAACAAAATCCCAAGTGTGGTTGTGCCAAGCAAGTGTATGTAGTATTAGCATTTAGAGTACATGCATTCTCCAGTCTAAGATCTAGAACACCAGTAGCATGTTCTTACATATGGAACAGAGATCATGGTTCCTACCAATGTCTGATGGATGGTTTTAATAATTAACAAACAGATAATGTGAGTTAAAGTTTAAGGTAGAGTGGTCAGGCCAATTCTGGGGAATTTTGGATAATGGGAAACCTCAAGGGAGAATCACATAATTTTCTGGGATCTATTATTTTCAGTTCCAGAAAAGAAGGATTTGTTCCATTTTGATTTTAGGTGTCTCCATTATTCATTTTTAAATGCATTATAATTTTGTAATAACTAACGTTGTGGTTTAAATTGAGCATAGCCTCATTATTGACCTCGAGTGATGTAACTAAATTTAAAATGTGACTTCAACTCCCTTTCAACCCTGGAGTAAAGTCTCTATTAAAGATTCTGGTTTCTGACGTGACATTTTAAACACTGAGTTCATGTTTCATGTGGATGTCTCTGAGGTCCACAATACTTTAAGGTTCTTAGGAGAACCTTGCTTGGTAACTCTTTGCTTTCAATCATGTCATTGCTGACAACCAATAAGTGGAACCAGGCAGACGATCAGAATAGGAGAGCCAGTGAAGGTTATCTTTGCTTTAGTAAACAGATTTTGCTTCCACAAATAAGCAAAGTTTAGTTTCACATTTTCTTCTACTTTAGGATTGGTGAACACATTGTCTCAACTGATCTGTCTCATCTTTCTATACGTGGGGAGTACTTTGCATTTTTCAAAAATTGCTTCTCATCAACTGAATGTGCAGTAAATATGTACTTTAATCTCCCCCTGTTTTGTTGTTATGATAAATCTCCTGGTTGGAACACATAATGTAAAGAAGTAGAGAAGGCAGCAGAGCACTGAAAATTCTGGAGAGCTACTGTGTGGACACGCATTTGACAAGACTCAGGAGAAGTAATATGTTGACATGCATCCTCCTTGGCTTCTTTTCTGACATAATATCTATTTTATTTTATTTTTTGAACATTTTAGTATCTGGCCATGATGCTGAACCCAGATGGAGCTTTCTTTTCTCTTGTCAGACATAATTTGTCTGTTGGTTTCCTGCTGTTCTGTTGCTTAGCCTTGTGTTTGAGATTATCCAATTTTGATCACAGGTTCACCCACTTGGACAGAATCTAATGCACTGACATTTTAGATCTTCAACCTCTCCCAGTTCCCCTACTTTTCTTGGCAGTAGCACAGCTGAAACGATAATGACTTTACTCTTGGCCTCTTTGCTTGGCAAACGAGTTTCCCTTTTTCCATAGATGGCTTTACTGAAATATGACCCTGGCTGGAGTTGGAGACATTGTGTTTGTAATTATCTGAAGTCTGCCATTGGTAGTGAGGTATGCTATGGCCAACCACACAGCAATAGAGCTGCCTTCTGGAGTCAGTGAATTCAACCAAGCTGACACTGTCCTCTTCCTGGGCTGAAACCATCAGGATGTAATCTATTTCCGGCCATCCAGTCCAGTGTGTAAAAAAATAAGTCCATACCATTGTGCAGGCATTGTGTGTGTGTGTGTGTGTGTGTGTGTGTGTGTGTGTGTGTGTGTGTGTGCTTGCGCATGTGCACTTGTAAGCATGCATGAACATCTAGGAATGTATTTCAGAATTTATACAATGACTGAATGGAAAATACAGCTCCTCTTCAAATGTTTAAAACAAGAGAAGCATTTCCATTTACAGCTTGGTCCTTCCTTTGATTCTACACTCTCACCCTTCAACCCTACAGCTCAAACTGCAGGAAAAATTGTTTCCTCCGAAGCTTAGAGAATGATTTCTCAGAAAATATTATGCACAGTTAAGTACTTTGTGTCAGCTAATTTGGTAAATCAGCACAGTCATTTTTTTTTTCTTTCGCTATCCTTCAGTAATATGACTTATTACAAGTCTATAGATACTCTTATGTTCAAACTTTATAGACATTCTCTGGACAATCTCATGGATGCCCTTGCAGTCAATTGCAGCTTGCTATACTTGAGATATGAGGTGACTTTTCCAAAGGTTCAAGCTTCTTCCCCAGCTGGTGGCCCTATTTTGAGAGGGCCTAGAAGATTTTGTATTTTCCACCTTCAATTTTCTACTAATAATCTATCCTCCTTTCTTAAAAGTATACAGCCTCTTTTGCTAGTCTTACACTGTACTACAGCCTTTGACTGCCACTCAGTTTTGACTTCAGTGATGGTATTTTACCTAGAAAACATGCACACACACACACACACATGCAGGTATAAATACCTGCACACATAGGCACACGCATGCATAAGCTTGATTCCTTACCTCCAGCTAAGGCTGATTAAATTCTCTGATCTTTCACACATAAAATTAGGAGTGTCTTCCTTAGTATACTAATTTTTTATTCACCACAGGCCCCTATGATATGCTAAAGGAAGAGCACTGTGATATGTCTCTTCATAAACTTTTTTAATCACCATGGCTCTGTTCCAACTACAATGTCAACTCCATTAAAATATTCCTATTTCATTTTTTCACACAGATAGAAATCTCACACAATAGAAGGCTTTGAATATAACTACTAATGTTTTTCTTCTAAGTGGAAAAATTTATACTTTCATAAATATTCAAGGGGAACACCTAGGTAGACCCCATAGCTTGTGAATGTGACCACGATAAACATGAGTGTGCAGGTATCTCTAGTATACATAGACTTAGTTTTCTTCATGTATCTATCAAAAGAAGTCTAGCTGGATCAAAAGACAGTTCTATGTTTAGTTGTTGAAAGACATCTATAATTGTTTTCTTTGCAGGCAGAGTGAGTGAGTGAAAATCTCAGGAAGAGTGTCTGTGTTTTCAGTGTTCACCCTGCTTCCTAACCCATGTTTTCTGATGTCTTCTGGTTGGTTGAAGAGTAAAACAGAATATCAGTCTAGTTTTCACATTGTTGTACAGTAAAATTTTTATTTATTTTTTTTTCTGAGACAGGGTTTTCTCTGTAGCCTGGCTGTACTGGAACTCACTTTGTAAACCAGGCTGGCCTCAAACTCAGAAATCTGCCTGCCTCTGCCTCCCAAGTGCTGAGATTAAAAGTGTGCGCCACCACAATCCAGCAAATTTTTAACTTTAATGCAATTCCATTTATCAATTATTGGTATTTTTAACTGTTACACTAAATTTACTGTTTCAATGTCATTCACTATACCCTTTTGTTTCAATTTTCTTCATGTGAATTTCCAAAGACTTTTGTAAAGAAGTCATCTTTTTCCCAACATGTCTTTTGACGTCTACATAGAGAATCAAGTGGCTATTGATGCTCAGGGTTATCTCTGTCTTCTCTTCTGTTTTTTTAGTCTGCTTTATATGTTTGTCTTGCCAATAGTTCGCTGTTTTGCCATCATTCGTTTGTAATGCAATTAGAAAATCTGAAACAGAGCTCAATCTGACATTGTTCTTTCTACTCGAGATTCTTGGGCTAAATACATTCTTGGCACTTTCACACATATTTTAGTATTTTTATTTCTTTGAAGGGTGGTATTATCATTTTAACGGGGATTGCATTAAATCTTTAATATAGTTTTTCTAATACTAATGTTCACAATATCAATTATTTGACCAATGAGCATAGGAAATTGTTCTGTTTTCTAGTGTCATAGTTTTTGTTCTTCCGTGTTTTAAAACTTTGATTTATTAGAGGTCAGGTGGGGTGGGGGCTGGGGGCAAACACATGGAGATGGGCTGTGGTAGAGAGGAGGTGTGGGATGTGGAGCCCTCGGAGGGTGGGAGGGGAGGGGCAGGGTATGGAATATGGAGTGTAAAAATATGAATTACAAATAAAATCAAATTTTAAAAAAAATTTTTAAAAGTTTGATTTGTTGAAGTCTTTAATCTGCACGGTTGAGTTTATTCCTAGGCGTTGTTCTGACAGCAGTAGAACGGCCTTCTAAAGGACTCTTTTCCCAGTTTCTGCCCCAGCCTTCTCACTATCACTTGTCAGTGGCTCTGTATTCTCCTATTTTTCTGACTACTTAGCATGTTTACAAGCTTTCCACTTAGAGATTTTTGATTCTTTAAAATCTTGGATCATATTTTCTTCAAACAGGGATAATTTGACTTTTTCATCTTATGTGTAATCGTTTTGCTTTTTCACAAAATGAATTATTAACACCAGTCTAACTTTGATTTATAGTGTGTGTGCCCCTATTTGAAAATGTAATTTAGATGCAGCATTGCCTATTAAAAGTTTTATTTAAAAGATTTACAAAAATGCAAGGGATGCAATTTATGTAGATGCTGTGCCCTGATTTTTCAACTTATCTACATGGTATTACATTACTTCAGTTAGAACAAATTATTCTGGGATTGACTTAGTTTTTTTTTTTTGAGATCTGGCATCATCAGAGCACCTCTCTTACTGTTATTAGCCAAGTGTCTGCTGAATGGCTTAATTTTCTTTCACATACATGTTCAGCCTATGTTATTAAGATTTACCCATAGAAGAAGTTTTGTATATCCACAAACCATCATAATTAAGGTCACAGATCCCCATTATAGCTCACTATTACAAATCTGGCTTTTAGTTTGTTCCAGAAAAAGCAAGTAAACATAGCAGCAAAGTTTCTTGATCTTATGAAACATAAGTTAGCAGAATAATAGCTGTCTGAACTAGTGTTTATAGCAAATGACACAGAGAAATTGGCAGCCAGGACATTATAACCACATAACTATACATTGTCCCCGAGGACTAGTAAATAACATGTAGTGTTTCTAAAGCTAAGTGTGCCAAAACATCTTGGGGACATAGTAAGTTCTTTAGCATCATTTGAACTCTGTGATTCTGTATGGCTTTGGTAGGGGGACCAGCAAACGGTTCTGCCACATCTGCTCAGCTGCTGCTGCCATCAGCATTCCACAAAAATCAGAACAGCCTCAGGACAGACTTAGGTTGAGCCCCAGCACAGCAGGTGTGTTCTACTTGACTGCTACCATAACATTCATCAAGAGATGAATGATTAATGATTTAGTTCCCAAATGACTTAAATATTCCTGTTAAATACACGTCTTTTAATTTTGGCCCTGGAACCTTATGAGAGAACCTACAGCACTTTAATCAACATTTGTGGATTATGTGAACTATGTTACTTGGATCTTCTATATACTACTCGTTGCTTAGTATGGAAACACGTAACATGTGGAGTCTTCCTCACTAACCAAAATCAAATATATACAATCATGCTCACATATGTTAACATTTGCAATGCAAGAACAACCTTGGAGTGTTTCTGTGTACTTGGCAGAATCTATATAGACACTAATCATTTTGTGTGTTCTTTAGGTGCTCCTGCCAAGGAATCGTTACAGAATTCAGATTACTTCAGCACACTCTTTCTCTAAGTGTGGTCTATAGGCCAGCTACATCAAAGCCATCCAATATATGCCATAACATTTAGACTTCTGGAATCCACTCGATATCTATTAATTCCCAGGGTTAGACTGAGAAAAATCACCATTTCTTCCCTTATCAGATTACATGTGAAGTAGAGTACTTTTTGCAAAACGTTGAATTTGATGCTTGTTTAAAATTAGATTTACTTTTTTCCCCCCACAAGGTAAAGAATATCACAATTTGTAAATTTTATTTCAGGTTGCAGACACTTCAAAGTACAACAGAAACTTTTCAAATGCCAAATAAGATGATATTTTGCTTGGTATTGGTGTAACCATCCAGAAGAAGGAGAAGAACATAGTATGAATAAAGAAAAATTATCTAGTGACACACTTCAATGTTGGATGTATTACTGTTAATTTTAGGAAAAAAATGGGACAAGTTGGAATTTATCCTCCCTTTAATATGTCTCTCAGCCATGTACCTGCTTCACCTTATGGAGTGTTAATTTTCAGAGCAAGATATCATGCATAGATTTAATTTTTCTCATTAGTGCTTCAATGATTACAACTGGATATTAATGTTGTTTTCTTCTATAAAAATCAATTTCTGCCGGGCACTCGGGAGGCTTAGGCAGGTGGATTTCTGAGTTCGAGGACAGCCTGGTCTACAAAGTGAGTTCCAGGACAGCCAGGCTATACAGAGAAACCCTGTCTTGAAAACCAAAAAAAAAAAAATCAATTTCTGCTCAAGTTCATATGTAAAAATGATTTCATGTACGTACATTGCTGCTTATATACATCCTTTCATAATTTATGTATGTATAATCAAACCACAGTTATGTAGATAATCTAGCTCACATACATGTGAGCATCTACAAAATAATGTTCCATATGTTTACATATGCATGCTTTCAAAGTAATCAAATCACATACATGAAAATGTATAATTCTCAGTTATAAATGCAAGAAATTTTACATAATCCTGGGAATATGTATATATATTTCTGATACTCATTATTTTCACTGGACATTTTATACATATTAAAAAATATAATTATGGTTATCATTCACATTTTTCTTTCTGTGTTAACATGTGATCTTCCTCACAAGTGTAAGTTATAGAGCTAAGGTAAACACTCAGCTTTTCTACACTATTTATCTGAAGCATCTAATAATGTTTTCACTATAGATTATAAAATATATGCATTATATATAAAATAGTCTAAAAGCTATTAAATATGTAAAATATAGCATATAGTCTAAAATTTATTAGAATTATGTATATTACAGATGTAATATATATACACATGCATATGTACATACATGTATATACTTGACTAAGATGATAACACAATCTAACAAATTAATGAATATTTGCAGGTAGAAATGCCAAAATAAAATATCAAAGTTAGTGAATTGGAGGAATAAAGAGAAGATTAGATCAGGAAAGTTAAAACACAGGCATAAAAAGCAAAGCTATTAATATGTGCTTTGTAAGGGTTCACAGAGAACACTTTTAAGTGGATACTTGTAGAATGTGAAAAAAAAAACAATTACATACAACCATGGTTTGAGTTGGAATTAATTTTCTTTATTTTGGATAATGATTTATGAAATCTGTCTTTTCATAAGTAACTAAGCCTCTATAAGAGATGATGTCCAAATCTCTTCCTTCAAGCATGTGTTTATTTATACATCGAAATAAGAAACTTATAAGTGTACTATACCTTGTACATTTATTTTTCTTTTACTGAGTTCTAACACAATGGGGCAGGGTGGAGGAAAGAAATGAATTCTTGGACTTTCTGGTCTTGCCTTTATGAATTATTAAAATTATTTTAAAAGTCTTATAAAATGCCTGAGATATTAAGTACTAAAATTTGAAATTAAGGATTTCCTGTGATCCTAACATATTAAAAATCTTAGACAGAAGGATTGCCATCAACCACCAGCTTTGGATATAATGTGAAATATAGGCTAGTCTGAGATATGAGAACTTGGATCAAAAAATAAAAATAAACCTAAAAAAGTAAATACTAGAAAGTTAATCTCATTGTTCTATATATAATATGAATTTTGATTTGATTAAAGCAAATAAAGACATTAATTTCCAGCTAACATATTGAAAATGCTCTTAGTTTTGAAAATTCAAAATTTCATGTGCATGTGATTTTACTATCATTAATACTTTTTAAAGAAATTTTATAGTCATGAAATATAACAAAATGCAAAATAATAGAAATAAATTAGGCTAATGTTATACCAATTTATAATATAATTTTGATATTTTGTAACTAAAATCTAAATAAATCAAATTAAAGAAAGAAATTAGCTTAAAGAAAGTTAATGTTGTCTACAGCACATCTTTAAAGCCATTGAGTAAATAAGGTAAATGAAGTTTTTATTCCCATTTCTTTCTGTTGTTAAATTATATTTTGACATTTAAATAGTTGAAAGCCCTTTATACAGGTATTTTCAAAAGTAAAATTGGGCAATCTATTGGTCAAAATCGACACTATTTTTCTTGCAGAGGATAGCATATAAAATTTTCTATAAGATATATTATTTTATAGTCAATTCAGTCTTCATATTAATAAAGAATAATAAACCATTAGTTAATTTTGCCCATTTTCTTTAAGATTGCACAGTAAATGTACATTCATTTACAATACATAACTTCTTTTGTTCATCCCAACTTTATTTTGACCTTATTGTTACAAATTGACTTAAAATTTCTTCTCACTAAATGAGGTACCAACTCCCTTCACTAGAACCACAAATAATATAAAATATCTTGGGTTAACTATAAACAAAATAGTGAAAGATCTGCTTGACAATGACTTCAAGTCTCTTAAGAAAGGAATCGAAAAATATCTCAGAAATTGCAGAGATCTCCCATGCTCATGCATTGGCAGAATTAACAGTAAAAATGGCTATCCTGACAAAGGCAATCTAGAGATTCAACACAATCCCCATCAAAATCCCAACACAATTCTTCAAAGACATAGAAAGAGCATTTCTCAAATTCATCTGGAAAAGCAAAAACCCAGAATAGTGAAAATAGTTCTTAACAATAAAAGAACTTCTGGGGGAGTCACCATCCCTGACCTTGAGCTATAATACAAAGCAATAGTAATTAAAAACTGCATGGTATTGGTACAAAGACAGACACATTGATCCATGGAATAGAATTGAAGACACAGAAATAAAACCACACATTTATGAACACTTGATCTTTGACAAAGAAGCCAAAAAATACAATGGAAAAGCCATCTTCAATAAATGATGGCCAAGGGCCCAAGTGAGGATGCCTCAATCCCATTCAGGAGCAAGAAGAAAGCAATCATAAGAGGGGGAAGGGGGGACCTGTGTGAGAAAGGAGACAGGGAGGGATAGAGGGGGATATAATCAGGTATTGGGTGGGGACAACAGAACTAAAGTACCAAGAGCCATTATAAAAATGGAAACAGGCAACCTTGGGAGGTTGGCAGAGGAGGGGTGAGGGGGTTCCAGAATATACCAGAGACCTACAAGATGAGAGAATCTCAGGAATCAAAGGGATGGACCTTAGATAAAATATCTGAAGATGGAGAGAGGGAACTTGTAGACCCCACCTCCAGCAGAAAGACAGGGCATCAAGTGAGGGATGGGGTTGCCATCCCACAGTCAAAACTCTTACCCATATTTTACCTATCTTAAAGAACTGCAGAGACAAAAATGGAGAAGAGCCTGAGAAAAAAGGAGGTCCAGCAACAAGCCCAAAGTAGTATCTAGCTCAATGGGAGGCCATGAGGCCTGGCACTATTACCGAGACTATAGAGTGCTCACAAAAAGGGCCCTATCATGACTGGGCTCCAAAAGGTCCAACAAGCAACTTAAAGAGTCAGATGCAGATACTTACACCCAACCATTAGACAGAAGCTGTTGACCCCTATGGTTGAGTTAGGGAAAAGCTGTAAGAAGCTGAAGAGGAGGAGGGTAACCCTGTAGGAAGACTAGCAGCCTCAATTATCCTGGACCCCTGAGATCTCTCAGACACTGGACCACCAACCAGGCAGTATATACCATCTGATATGAGGCCCTCAACACATATACAGCAATGGATTGCTGAGTTTGGGTTAAGCCAGAGAAGAGCTACCTAATCATGAAGAGACCCAAGGGAATGGTGTGGTTTGGAGGAGCGGAGGTTGGGGGCTTGGGGACATCCTCATGGAGACAGTGGCAAGGTAGGTATGGGATGTGAAACAGTCAGAGAGAGGACCAGGAGGGGATAAAATCTGGAGAATAAAAGGAAGATTTAATAAAATTTTAAAAAAGAGTCAAGAGTTACAAATAAATTTTTATTCATAAGAAATAATATTTTTATAAAGGCTTTAAAATGATAAGTAAAATAGATTGAAAATATTAAAAATTAAAAGCAATAACACCAACATATAATATCTTAATAACATAACCAACAGCAAAAAAAAGGAAAAAAAATCTTCAAACAAAACTCTATCAGAAAATTATGAGAAGCAACATTCTCTCACTGCACATTTAGCAGAACAGACCTACAGCCTGTTTTTCCTCTTGGACACTCAGTGGCAGGGCAGTCACCTCAGCTCTCTCTCAAAGGGTGTTGTCAGAACAAGAAGGGAAATAAGGCCCTGAATCAGCCAGGCTCTCTAGCTGGCTTCATAGTTAGGGCCTATTTGCACATAGGAAATGAACTATGAGGAAGAAGGTTCATCCAAGGAAGTCTTGGGCTGTTGGGGGTGAGGGGGATGGAGCTCAGCAGGAGGCTCCTGGAGTGGCAACTCATTCTACAGGATGCTCTCTATCTGGGTTGTGGCCAATCCCAGCTCTCTTGTAGTTTCTGAGACCTGAGAGAAGAAGGCAGTTATTAAGACACAGACTTGGTGGTGACATAAATGCCAGCTGTCAGGCTGCTGCCTCCGAACACAACTGGACAGTCAGCATTGATTTTTTTAACTAAAACCATTGCTGCTATATCTGCAGGCAGGGCAAAATGCCAAGCAATGCAAATACACAGGCTGACAAGCTTACACTCAGACTTCTATCCTTGCAAATCCAGCACTGGGCTATGGGAAGAGACCTCATTGGTTTGCAGGAAGAAAGAAGGACACATGCCACCTAGTTCAATGACAATAAAAAGCACTCATTTGATATTTGCATTTGGCTTTTATCCCTGCAAGGTACTTCCCACCTGGGAGGTCACATGTCCCCTGCATGACTCCTGTCACAGGACCTAGAACTTTCTCAAAGCTCCGCATAGCACCCTATCTATCATGAGGACATGCAGGAATGTGACATGTGTTTCATCAGTTACCATTGCTGGACTGCAGCTTCAAGCAGAGCAGCAAGGTTTACTTGCCAATAATTCAGTGTCTCACAAGAGATTAACTTCTCAGAATACTTGTGCATAGACAGAGCAATGGATAACTACATTCCATGAGGTGGGTAGCTGCTTAGGAATGTGGATTAGAAAGGTGGGGGGGGGGGCAGCAAAGATGGATCCAGTGGGCAAATGGTGTTAGACAGTATTAGCCTGACTGAACTGCTTGTCCTAACTTGATGTTGTTGGTCCTGGAGGTTGCTGGTCTTCTCATGTTCATCTTTACCATTCAGGTTCAAGTCAAGCAAGTATTGTTGTATGAGGGCCCAGTTACCCTGTACTTCCTTGCTCTCCTGCTTCATCAAGAACAACTTCTTCATAAGATTTTTCCATCAGGAGCCTGTGGTACCCCTTCCCCACCAGCATAGCTGATGCAATGACCAGAGCCTTGAGAAGCCACACCCGTGGCGCCTGTTGCCTTGTTAATTAGGCTAAGAGAAAGCCGGGTTCCCCGGGCAGCCAGGTTCTGCACGTCTCCCAGGTCCCGCGGGCTCCGCCCACCTGCGCAACCTGCGAGATGTCACGCTATCTGGGACTTCCCACCAAACTCCAGAGCGCCTGTGCAGAAGACTGGGGGCGTGGCCTTCCCCTCTTTTATCCCCAAATGCTTGTCCACCATTAAACAGTCTTTCTAAGCAGAAGCAACCATGTAGCCTTGGAGATCTTCTTTCTTCCCCCACTCCCTTAGTTTCATTTCAGCTTCGGGCCAATCATCCAGGAACCCCATCCACTGCGGGCAGTGGACCCCAACAGGAGCCAGCTGTGCAGACTGCTGGAAATACACTATAAATAATAACATCCTGTAGCCTACTCCTCCAATTCCTACCTTACAGATCCTATTAAGACCACCAGGACCCAGGTTCCCATGAAGACCTAATACAATGTATCTCAATACACCCATGACAGCTGCACAAACAAGAAACAACCAATTCAGGAAAGAATAAATGATTGCTGCAGCCCAAACACTAATAAGGGTCCATGTCTCTCCAAAAGAAAGAGGGATTTCCATCTATCCATGACAGCCTAATACACTGGAGCAATATTAATTAGTAGGGGCCAAATATCCACAAGGTACATCAGTAGAACCAAGGAGAAGGCATTCTATCCATGTGTTCCATCACATTCAGCTGTGTAAAACACTTCCTGAACCCCAGAGAGACAGTACTACATAATAACCATCTCTTGAGCTGAATCACTTTTCTATCTAGTGGCTCCTGAGGGTACCTGAACAACACAGGGAGGGGTAACAGTTTCATATAGACTTATAAGAACTGAGTCCAAAATGCCCAAGGCACAATGGTAGCCTAAACACAGAAGAGATAGAACCATATCTACAGACTCTTTAGTGCAGAATCAGGCAGAAATGGCCATTCCACAATTAGCGGCCTTCCTGATCTGTTCTTACCAATAAAAGTTAATCTCCTTCTTGAGCTCCTGGTTGTTCTTACAGGCCTCAATGTTTTCCATCTCTAAGTTGTGCAGAAACGACATGACCTCCATCTCCTTTACCTTCAGTTTTTCACAGAGAGGATTTGGCTTGCTATAGGGCCTGTTCCCAGGAAGATAGAACACCATGAACATGGACTTTTAAGAATGCATAAACTCAGGCTGGGTCCTGGAGTACCCCAGGAAGGCTACTTTCTTGATTCTAAATACTGGTACCTTCTTCAGCTTTGGAAACTTGTTATTCTGTCTCCAGGTCAGCAGAAGCTAAGCATCCAGATGAAGAGTGCCCTTGCCCTCTGTGATAACTCAGTAGTCCTGGAGGGGCAGTCTAACCAGTTATGCTCTCAAGAGTCTAGGCCACAGATCTTTGCCTATCAGAAACTTGTGATTATATTTTTCCTGTTTTCTAAACATGGATTCTAAATCCTGGTTAACTAATTGTGTAGAGACAGATATTACACATACTTCTGGAGATGAGACCAGACATCACCACAGAGTTATAATCTGCCAAAGGGATACAAATGTACTGACAAATATGACCACATAGGCAATAAACAATGCCGTTTAAAGTGAGGGTCTCCCAGACCTCAGGACTCACATTACCTAGAATCTGATATAGTTGCACACACACAAGAAGAAATGGAAATAGAATCAGAGAATGTTGCACACACACAAGAAATGGAAACAGAATCAGAGAATGAGCAAGAGAGAGAAAGAGAGAGAATGAGCAAGAGAGAGAAAGAGAGAGAGAGAGAAAGAGAGAGGGAGAGACAGAGAGACAGACAGACAAACAAACAGACAGACAGAGACAGAGACAGAGAGACAGAGACAGGGGGGAGAGAGAGAAAAAGAGAAAGCATAGTGAGAATCAGAAGAAATGCATGCAGCATTACTATCTCAGAGTATAAAGCACACAGACATGAACTTCAGGCCTTCTTGTCAAGCACTGAGGAGAACGATGTGGGACCAGGCTCCTCCAGCTGCCTCTAGGACCTTCCAACACTTGGTCACCTGTCAGGCAAATACAAAGACTCAACACAAACTTACACCTGTCTGTGGCTTTCCAGATGCGTGCTGGATACTCCCTCTCCACTGTCTATGGCCCTGAATTCTTCACTCAGACCACAAGTTCAACATTTCAGGAAGCAGAACAGTCCATTTCCCATCTAACTCCTGACCAAGATTCAGGTTCTACCTCTCCATGAAGAAGCATTTAATAACATGAGGTTGGGCACAGGGATTTTCTGGAGGCACAGCTTCCTAGAACCCAACACCTTAAAAGGATAAGATGAGGGTGACAGTGCAGACGCCAGACTGACACCACAGGGTTTTGAGCAATGCATACCTATTGTTCATGGACCCCTCCATGACATATATTAGGCGATCTCTCAGCTCATTTCTCTTCTGTGTAATGAGCTGCAGCTCTGTGGTCAGCCTGCACTCTTCCTTCTTGGCCTGCCTCTTGCTTAAGACAGTTGCAAGTGATGATGTCTGTCGGCCAGCCTCTGTAGGTAGAAGAACACAAGTGACTTACATGGTGAGAATTCATAGAGTGTAGACAGAACACCCTGAGGTCCAAACAGAAGGAGAACATGCCTGGAACCCAGTGACACTAAGAGTGTGGTCCCAGCTTGAGATGCCTCCTCAGTGAATCTCAGCTCTCCCATCACTCTAGAGAGACCAGAAGATGTAAGTAGCCAGGTGTTACCTGTCCCCTACATATGCTTATGATGACCATAGAGATTGCTTCTTCAGGATTATTGACAACTGCACAGGGTGCAACATGGCTTCATAGACTCAGTCCTATGGTTTTAGAAGTCAGATAAAAATTGACCATCCAGAAGTACTTGACTGCTAGGAGATGCTTAGAACCCCTATTCTGTTACTTAGGCCCAAGACTTTGGATTAAAATATCATGTAGTGGGAGAACACAGTCAACACACTGATCATTGCCCTCATTTAAAGACCAAACACCCCAGAAGTGGCAATAGGATCTAGTGTCTTTCCGTGTGCATCACCTCTAACAAGTGTTTGCTTACAGTACAGACATGCCTGCCACCTAAGACTGGTGATAAAGCTAAAGTGGCCACTTTAAGAAAGTGGTCAGGAGCATAATTCTCCCCATAGTACTACTCTCAGATACATAATGAAGCTAAAAGAAGCCATGAGAATGAAGTACAGTTATGCCCTGCTCTAAATTAATATAGGTTAGAGCAGCTATGGCTCCTGATGGTCTCATTTTGTTCCCATGGAACATCCAAAATGCCCAGTAAAAGTAAAGGCTTGGAGTTTCTAGAATAACAGTTTTGACCTTGCCATCTCCTGTCTTTGGGCATGGAGAAACTAATGTTCTGAAATCATTGTCTTTCAGCAATTGTGATAGTCATGGAAATCCATTTGCTACTCTAAGGCTCCAGTTTCTGTGCCCCATTGCTAGAAAGGCCAGCTTAGGCCAGCCCTGCCAGGAAGCTCATCATCCAATTCCCAGGCTTACTCCACTTTCTCCAAGACCATATCCTTTGTCCTGCATTACTCTCAGATGGAAGGCCAGCATCCTTCCTCCCCTCTCTTGTCTCTCTCCCATCCACATTGGCTCTTCCAGAGCATTTGTTGAGTAGCACAAACATTCCTATCATTGTATACTGTAGACACTTATTGAGAGACCGTAGAGCACTTGTCACTACAACACTGGTGACATCACAGGGGATGCCAAGTGCTCTCTAGGATACAACAAAATATCCAAAGAAGGGGCTGCTGATGTCATGGAAACAGCCTCTGCTTCTCTACTTACATTCTTCCTCTGCTGACTGGAAGCTGAGGTGCCATTTCCAGGAGACTTTCCTCGGGCATAGCCATTGGGCACCTCCTCTTTCCAAAGCCAGATTTTGCTCTATATTTGATTGGAAACACCTAAGTCATTCCTATATATTTAACTGAGTGTTTTCTTCCAAACTCTGACCAGAAATATCTCATCCTACCTCAAATCAATCTAATTCAGTAATATGAACCACTAAAAACTACTGGGAAGTCATATGATGATGAATGTGGAGGAAGAAATATTTCCTGTCTCATCATGTATATGTGCTTAAAATCACATCCAGGAGGAGCCTGCAGGGCAGGTTGCAATGCTAGTGTGTGTTAGGGGTGCACTCATGAAGCCTTGTGCTTAGCATTTGAGTGTTACCCCTAGATGCCTTAAAAGAAAGAGCTGCAGTCATCAAGGTGCTGACACCAGTCTGAAGATCTGTTGGCAGAGGAACTGAAATACTGGAGGCACAAATGAAAAAACCCTCAGCTGAGTGTGGAGCTCTCCTCTCTGCATCACAGTCACCAAAGTAGGATTGTTCACAGGCCGCTGAGAGCTATCCCATGAGATCCTCTCTAGAAAATAAAATAAAATAGTCAACAGAGGTGGAGGGGGCTGGTAGTGGGTGTAAGACAATGCTATTGTCATAGCTCAGGTGACAGGGCAAGGGGCTAGCATCTTGTGTTCAGCTTACTGCCTTGCCTCCCAAACCACACAATCACCTATCTCAGTCAAACAGGGATTGTTTATTGAATGCACACCCTAATACTGATTGATCAAAATCACAGCTCAGATTTTGGGGGCTAAGCCATGGCCCCAAACATCCTTGTCAACTTATAAAGAAAAAAAAAAAGAAAAAAATTTAAAAATAAAAATAAAAAAGCCACAAGCAGCTCATAAGATGTTTCGAGAAGTATCGTCCAGTGGTCAGTTGTGATCAGGCCACTTTTGATTTAACAATGCATGTTGGCTCTTAATTTGATGGGTCCTATGTAAAGCTTTTGGAATATTGTAAGATTAACAAACGTCATACAGAACATAACTGTATGTAATCACCATAGTCTACCTTGCTCTGAGTCAAGTTACTTTTCTGTGTTAAAGAATACCAGGCATATTATAGCAACAATATGAAATAGGTGACAAACCTCGAACAAAATGACTACAGCTATACTGAGGGATCATGCCTTAACATTAGAAAAGTACCCAAGGAGCTGAAGGGTTTGAAGCCACTTAGGAGGAACATCAATATGAACTAACCTGTACCCCCAGAGCTCCTGGAAACTATACCACCAATCAAAGAAAACACATGGTGAAACTTGTGGCTCTAGCTATATATGTAGGAGAGGATGGCATAGTCAGTCATCAATGGGAGGAGAGGCCCTAGGTCCTGTGAAGGTTCTATGCCCCAGTACAGGGGAATGTCAGGACCAAGAATGAGAGTGGGTGGGTTGGGGAGCAAGGGGAGAGGGAGGAGGGAGGGGATTTTCAGAGAGAAAACTAGGAATGGGGATAACATTTGAAATGTAAATAAAGGACATATCTAATAATAAAAAAAAAGAAAACTCAGTCAGGTCCCTCTCAGTGACTAGTGTTTTTGCCACAGTCCTTGGAGGCGCCACTTGTAAGCCTAGCTATTGGAAAGTGGAAGTAGGATTATCTGAGCTCAAGGTTAATCTGGAAAGCCAGGTAGAGGACAACATCAGATACATGAGACCCTGATTCAGAAAACAACACTCAAACTCACTCTACATCCAAGGCCTCTCCTACCAATCCTTGTCTATTATAAAGAACTTACCATTCTCTCCCTACCAGTCTTTAATTCTGGGACGATGAAGAGGAAGTGGAAGTGATCTTTCTATCTAAGGACCTTGTTCTGACTTTCCTTAGGTCCACATTAAGAACAAATGAAAGTGGGTAACACTATATGAACAACTGATAATTACTGATAGCATAATACTGTGAATACAACAATCTCTAGCTTCTCTGAGTGTTTCATAAGTGGAGAACCCATCATCACCGAGGAGTGAGAAACCAGTACTGTGTCCTGGCCTTTGTGGGCCTAGACCTAGCTCCCAGGCAGATGCACACCTTGTGATCCTCTGCAGGGACAGAGTCAGGTAGAATGGGCACTGAGCAGGCTGAGCACCATTGCTTAGGCCCCTTATTTCAGGGAACACACACATTCTCTGTTCCCCATCTTTGGAGCACCTTTTGATTCAGTGGACTGTGCCTGACCATGGTAAGGTCATTCAGTCATCTTTCCTAATGATACAAACTTCTTCCTATTCAAACTTGCTCCTGTCGCATAGTTATAACAATTTTGTTTCATGCCAGCCAGCTATTTCATACTGATGATGTAATATTCCTGCAAATTATAGACACACAAAGAAAAATTAACTCAGAGTAGGGTCCTTATGACCATATATCTTGTTTTGTTTTGTATATTAGGAGGTGTGTTAATCTTATGAAATTCCAAAACTATAATGCATATATATATATATATATATATCCCATTTGTTTAATCGTCATCACTTTAATCATTTTTTTAAAGCAGGTTTCAAAAAGCCTTTATTGGGCTGTAGAGTTGGGTTAGCTGTTAAGAGCTCTTGCTCCTTTTCCAGAAGTTCTAAAATTTCAATTCCCAGCACCCACATGGTAGCTTACAATAATATAGAAAGAGATCTGATGCCCTTTTCTGGCATGTAGGTGTGCATGCAACATAGCAGTCATACATGCAATAAATAAAATGAACAAAAAATAAAATAATAAGAAAAAGGCGAATCCTTTATTATTAGTGAGGAGATATGCACACAGCAAGATGTATAGATAGTAAGACCGTCTGCAAATAGAAGGGTGCTCTAGAACCAGAAGCTCCATTTGTATTCATGGCAGTGTATTTTAAGGGTCTTTGAGGAGGATCTTCTTCACCAATTTAAGACTGAACAAAGACAGATGGGCTAATAGGCCCAAAAATCTTTGGAAACACATGCTGGGCAGCCTAGAACTTTTTAAACTGGTCCACAGGCAAGGGCATTACTGGCAGGAGAAAAATCCTGCTAGACCTTTGTTTTAAGGTGCCTGGCTTTTGTCTAGGGTGAGGAAAGTGAATAAGTCAACAATCATGGAAGTTTACCATCTTCCTTACCAAGGTCACAGCCTCTATTTCTACTTGTCTGCCCATTGAAGTATCTAATTCCTAGTCCCCGGCTCACTACTTGCAGAGGTCAACCTAACCCTTGTTAGGATTTTTGAGCCACAAATGACTGTAATTGCTGCCAAAGCTGGCAAAGGTGGAGATGCAGATGGGACAACAGTTATAGTGTCTCAGGAGTGTTGATGTCAATGATCCAGCTTAACAGATGGCATAGATCCAAAATTTAAGAGAGCCATTGTCAGTGTAGCCATGGCAAATGTCACATGGCGTGTGTGTGAGATAGCACCTGTAATGTTCCATATGAAGAGTTAGACTGTTAGTACTACAATAATTCCCACTAAGAGTATAACGAAGAAAAGAGTTGAAGTAGTTGTTTATCTTTCTCAGAGGAAGAAGACAGGCAAGAAAAACACCAAGAACCATTGGCAGGTTTTGTTACATTTACTAGCAAGACTTACGATTTTTTTTTGTCATGTTATCCACTACAAGAAATGTACCCTGGATGACATTAGTTTGGTTTAATAACTAGAAATGCTTTTCACTGTTCACTGGCCAGTGCTAAATTCACAAGTCAGCCTTTGGTTCTCCTTGATTACAATCTCTTGGGGAAAATTAAGAGGAAAAGTTAATAAGAAAAAACACTTAACATTATGATCAGCATAAGTCTTGTTTAGCAAGATGAAGCATAATTATGCAGCTGCCTAGACTCTGTCCCAGAGCCCTGTGGACCAGTGAGAGAAGTTGTCCTCTGTATATCTAGGTTGACATAGGATTTGTTTGATAGATCAAAGTTTAACTGTGCAATTATCTTTTTGTTAATTCCTGCTAAAGGGTCAAAGCCTGGGATTTGTATCTGTGGATGTTATCATGTGCTACGGTATTAACAATAGAAGCAAGCTGTTAGGTGTAAAAATGGTGATATTGGCAGCCCTGATCATCTGAGCACTCTTCAAGTCTCTGATTAAATTTAAAAAATGGCCTCCAATAAAACTACATTGTAAAAAATAAGAAAGAAACAGAATGGAAAGAGTAAAATGTTGAAGAGGCAGAGCCTGAAGAATTTGTGGTAGAAAAAGTACTGAACCATCATGTAGTGAATGGAAAGATGGAGTATTTCCTGAAGTGGAAGGGGTTCACAGATGCTGATAATACTTGGGAACCAGAAGAAAATTTAGATGTCCAGAATTAATTGAAGCATTTCTTAGTTTTCAAAAAGCTGGTAAAGAAAAAAGATGGTACAAAAAGGAAAACTTTCACTGATGGTGAATTTAATGATAGCAAATCGAAGAAGAAGAGAGATAATGTTGACAAACCAAGGGGCTTTGCCAGAAGGTCTTGATCCTGAACAAATAATTGGTGCCACAGACAGCAGAGGAGTATTAATGTTTCTCATGAAATGGAAGGACTCAGATGAGGCTGACTTACACACACACACACACACACACACACACACACACACACACACACACACACACACACATATATATATATATATATATATATATATATATATATATATATATATATAATCTGGATCTTAGATCTTGGGTTTTGAACTACTAGTGTGGAAAATAGCATTATAATGAAAATCACGTTTGATATACTGGTTTTGAAAACATTGAGAGTTGTTGTTATATTTTGAGTTTTTGTTCTGCATCAAAAGGCACTGATTCCTTTGAGCAAGTAAGAACTATCTGTAGTTGCTTCCTTTAACAATAGAATATTTGATACCATGTTGTATTTCCTCAGCTTTGAAGAACAGCTTTTCTTAAATGCTGGGGAGATTTTACAGTCATTACTCAAGTCAGAACTTATTTTGAATTGGGACACAGAAGGACCATTCTGGGTTTTTTGTTTGTTTATTAGTTTGTATGTGATGTATGCATAAAACACTTACATAACTTGTTTGTTTTATCTTGTTCTTAATTCTCAAAAGAACTGAAGATGAGAACACAAGTTGATGAGATTCCCTCATTGTGAACATTTTCTTGAAACCATAACCGTTCAGATTAAGCAGATTCTGCAGTTTATTGGACAATTAAAAGCAACCACATCAGAATTGATGTATTATCACATGAATACTGTACAGGTCAGCCAGTCTCTGTAAAGGTTCCTCTTGTGAACGATTACTTTGTAGAAAGTTAAAACCTGTACTAAATGGTCATAATTCATGGAATCTGATGTGGAAATAGAGTCATGGCTGGAGCTGACGTTTGCAATTTAAGACCTGCTGACTAAGTGAGGGAACAAAATTTACTAATATCAATTAATGACCTTCATGCTTTTTTCTTTACCGTGACTCATTCCTTACTGGTAGGATCAATCTTTTCAGTGTTTGGGTTCTGGTTCAATGAGCCAGAAAAGTAACTTTGTAGTGTCAGAATGCCATCCATCTGTAAATTTATTTTATTGTAAATAATAGTGAGCAGTGGTCAATAAACAGTTTTATATTCTTTTTTAAAAATGGAGATATTTCTAGTGAGAGAGAAAGACTGGATCATAAAGTTTAAATTAGCAAGATATTTTCCAAAGTAGGGAAGGAAAGGCTAGAAAACTCATGCAAGCTATGGGTCAGAGTGCATTAATGCAAGCTATGTATCAGAGTGAATTAATAAGGATGTGCAAAAGATGAGATTTAGATACATACAAACTTAAAAGTATGTGACCAATTAAGATTCATTTTTAAATGCTTGACTTTTGCTAAAGCATTATCTAAATTATATGTACAGGTCAAACACTACACTGGCCCTCTGGGTAATGGTGGAAGCCTAAGAGTGATGGAGCCTGAAGAAATTAGATGGAGGATATCTTTTCCCTCATTCCCCAGGACCTGAAAGACTGTGGGGGCACCTCTCAAAATTACTGTAACTTAGAGGAGTCACTGTTCCTCTTATTCACAGGGACCATTGAGATGCCACTGAGTAGAATCTAACCAATATCTAGTCTACAAAAGGAGGGTAAACACAGAGGAAAAATCTCCCCTACACATCTAAGTGAAACAAGCATCAAGAACCATCGTGGCCTTTGACTTCTCCATACATACACACACACACACACACACACACACACACACACACACATATATGAACAGAAGAATTATCTCAGGCTCAACTGACCCTGAACATCTTCAAATGGCTTTGACAGCAAAAATAATTCTTTGTTACCTGTACAGTAGTTCACACCATCAGGAAAGAATAATGAGGATTGAATCAAATAGTATGTTTCATTAACAGTCCAAGAGACAGTAGTCCTCAGCCATTACACTTAATCATAGATGATATGCCTCACTAATAATCTTTTGATAACAAAAATTATCAACCATGAAAAACTCCTTTTCTGGAAATTTTGTTCCCAGAACTGTAGTGTGTCCTTCTGCAGCCTCAACTATGCTCTCTGTTTTTAAAAGGCTGCCAGTTGCCCTACAGAAAAATCACAGATTCAGGCAAAATTGATGTCCCTTAAATCTTTTGGACAATCCTATAAAACAAAGAAACAGTGTGATTATTATGTATATTTTATTTATATTTTAGATACTAATATCTAGTTATAACTTCATCAAAGTGAACTCAACGTCACCCATTTGTTCCATAGTGTCCAGTCCTACTGAACATTACATATGTACATTGAGAGACACATTAATTTTTTAATTTTAATTTATATATGTTTAAACTCCATACTTTATTCTCCCAATTGATCGACCCTCAGATTGTTCCACATACATCCTCCCCACTCCCTGTCTCCACTTAGATATCCCCACCCCAAAACCCACCTGACCTCTAAACTCCCTGGGGCCTCCAGTCTCTTGAGGGTTAGGTGCATCATCTCTGAATGAACACAGACCGAGTGGTCCTCTACTGTATGTGTGTTGGGGGCCTCATATCAGCTGGTACATGCTGCCTCTTTGGTGGTCCACTGTTTGAGAGATCTCAGATTAATTGAGATTGCTGGTCCTCCTACAGGATTGCCCTTCTCCTCAGCTTCTTTCAGCCTTCCCTAATTCAACAACAGTGGTCAGCTGCTTCTATCCATTGGTTTGGTTCAAATATCTGAATGTGACTCTTTCAGCTCTTTGTTGGGTCTAACAGAAGGCAGTCCCGATAGGTCTTTTTTGTGAGTACGCCACAGCCTCAGTAATAGTGGCAGGCTTTGGGACTACCCTTCAGCTAGAACCAACTTTGGCCCTGTCTCTGGACCTTTTTTCCTCAGGCTCCTCTCCATTTCCATCCCTGTAATTATTTCATATAGGAACAATTATGGGTCAGAGTAGTGACTGTGGGATGGCAACTCCATCCCTCACTAGATGCTCTGTCTTTCTGCTGGAGGTAGGCTCTATAAGTTCCCTCTCCCTACTGTAGAGCATTTCATCTAAGGTCCCTCCCTTTAAGTACTGGGAGTCTCTGACCTCCCAGGACTCTGGTTCATTTTGAAGGGTCGTCCCAACCTCCTATTTCCTGAGGTTGCCTGTTTCCATTCTTTCTTCTGGCCCTTAGGGAATCAGTCCTTTTCCCTCACCCAATACCAGATTAGGTTCCCCTCTTCCTCCCACTATACTCCCCTCACGTCTACTTCCCTCCTAGGTCCCTCCCTCCCCACTTGTCATTGCTTTCTTCTCTCTCCCAAGTGGAACTGAGGAATCCTCACTTGGGCCCTTCAGCTTGTTGAACTTTTTGAGTTCTCTGGACTATATATTGTGTATTCTGTGCTTTTTTTTTTTTCTAATATCCACTTAATAGTAAGTAGATAGTATTCATGTCCTTTGGGATCTGAGTTACCTTACTTAGGATGATATTTTCTAGTTCCATATATTTGCCTGAAAAACTCAGATGTCCTTGTTCCATTATGTAAATGAACCCTTTTTTCTGTATTCATTCTTCTGTCATGGGAAAATCTAGGTTGATTCCAGCTTCTGGCTATCACAAATAAGGCCTCTATGAATCTAGAGGAACATATTCCCCTGTGGCATGATGGGGCATATTTTGGGTATATTCCTAAGAGTGGTATAGCTGGGTGTTAAGGTATATCTATTTCTAATTCTGTGGAAGCTCCAGATTCATTTCCAAAGTGCTTGTACTAGCTTGCAATCCCACATTCTTTTTTCTCCACATCCTCTCCAACATGTGCTGTCACCTGAGGTTTTAATCTTAGCCATTCTGATTGGTGTAAGGTGGAATCTCAGGGTCATCTTGACTTGCATTTCTATGATCACTAGATACTTTGAATGTGTCTTTAGGTGCTTCTCAGCCATTCGAGATTCCTTAGTTGTGAAATCACAGTTTAGTTCTATACACCATTTTTTGATTGGGTTGTTTGATTTTTTTGGTGGTTAGCTTCCTGAGTTCTTTATGTATTTTGGATATTTGGCCTGAATCAGATGTGGGGTTAGTGAAGATATTTTTTCCCAATCTGTAGGTTGCCAATTTGTCTTATTGACTATGTCCTTTGTCTTACAAAAACCTTTAAGTTTCATGAGGTCCCATTTATCAATTTTTGATCTTAGAGCATGAGCCATTGGACTTCCATTTAGGAAATTTCCCTCTGTGCCAATAAGCTCAAGATTCTTTCCCACTTTCTCTTTTTTTTTCCAGCATTTTTTTATTAAATATTTTCTTAATTTACATTTCAACTGCTATCCCGAAAGTCCCTTCCCCCATCCCCCTCCCTGCTCCCCTGCCCACCCACTCCTACTTCTTGACCCTGGCGTTCCCTGTATTGGGGCATATAAAGATTGTAGTACCAAGGGGCTTCTCCTCCCAATGATGGCCGACTAGGCCATCTTCTGCTACATATGGAGCTAGAGACACGAGTTCTGGGGGTTCTGATTAGTTCATATTGTTGTTCCTCTTCTAGGGTTGCAGACCCCTTCAGCTCCTGGGGTTCTATCTCTAGCTTCTCTCTCTTTTATTAGATTAAGTGTATCTGGTGTCATGTTGAGGTCTTTAATCCACTTCGACTTGAGCTTTGTATAAAGTGACAAATATGGGTTTATTTTCATTCTTCTACATACTGACAGCAAATTAGACCAACACCATTTATTGAAGATGCTTTCTTTTTTCCATTGTATATTTTTGGTGTCTTTGTCAAAGATCAAGTGACTGTAAGTGTGTGTGTGTGTGTGTGTGTGTGTGTGTGTGTGTGTGTGTGTGTTTAATATGGGTCTTCAGTTCTATTCCATTGATCAAAATATCTGTCTCTGTACTAATACTATGCAGTTTTTATCACTATTGCTCTGTAGTAAAGCTTGAGGTCAGAGATGAGGATTTCCCTAACTGCCCAACTGTTCTTTTATTACTAGGAATTGTTTTCTCTATTGTTTTTTTTGTTTTGTTTTGTTTTTTTTTTTTTTGTTTTTTTTTTTACTTTCCAGATGAATTTGAGAATTGTTCTTTCCACATCTTTGAAGAATTGTGTTGGAATTTTGATGCAGATTGCAATGAATCTATAGATTGCCTTTGACTGGATGGCCATTTTTCCTATGTTACTTCTGCCAATCCATGAGCATTGGAGATCTCTGCATTTTCTGACATCTTCAATTTCTTTTTTGAGACTTGAAATTTTTGTCAAGCAGGTCTTTCGCTTGTTTGGTTACAGTTACCCCAAGGTATTTTATATTATTTGTGGCTCTTATGAAGGGAGTTTTTTCCATAATTTTTTTCAACCTGTTTGTCATTTTTATATCCACCCACTTTGCTGAAGTTGTTTAACAGCTAAAGAAGTTCTCTGGTAGTTTTTTGTGTGTGGGGGTCTCTTATGTATACTATCATATCATCTGCAAATAGTGACATCTTTATTTCTTCTTTACCAATTTGTATCCCCTTGATCTTTTTTTGTTACGTCATTGTTTTAGCTAACACCTGAGTACTATACTGAATAGATATGGCGAGAATGGTCATCCTTGCCTTGTCCTAAATTTCAGTGGGATTGCTTCAAGTATGTCACTATTTAATTTGATATCAGCTGTTGATTTGCAGTAAATTGTGTTTATTATGTTTAGGTATGGGCCTTAAATTCCTGCTTTCTCCAATACTTTTAACATAAAGTAGTGGTTTTTGGTTTTTGGTTTTTTTTCAAATGCTTTTTCTGCATCTAAGGAGATGATAGTGTGACTTTTTTCTTTGAGTTTGTTTATATAGTGGATGACTTTAATGAAGTTTCATATATTAAACCAAGCTTCTATCCCTGGGTTGAAGCCTACTTGATCCTGGTGAATAATAGCTTTGATGTGTTCTTGAATTCAGTTTGCAAGAATTTTACAGAGTATTTTTGGATCAATATTGATAAGCAAGATTGGCCTGAAGTTCTGTTTTTTGGTTGGGTCCTTGTGTGGTTTAGGTATCAGAGTAATTTTGTCTTCATATAACAAGTAAGGTAGTATTCCTTCTGTTTCTATTTAATGGAATAGTTTGAGGAAAAATGGTATCAGGTTTTCTTTGAAGGACTGGTAGAATTCTGCACTAAATCCATTTGACCCTGGGCTCTTTTCGGTTGGGAAGATTTAATGGCATCTTCTATTTCCTTGTATGATATTGACCTGTTTAGATAGTTTATTTGTCTTTGATTTAACTTTGGTATGTGGCATCTGTCTAGAAAACATTTTATCTAGATTTTCCTGTTTTGTTGCGTATAGACTTTTATAGTAGGATCTGATGATTTTTTGAATTTCCTGTTTCAGTTGTTATATCTGCCCTTTCATTTCTGATTTTGTTACTATAGATAATGCTTCTCGGTCCTTTAGTTAGTGTGGTTAGGGGTTTATCTATCTTCTTGATTCTCACAAAGACTCAGCTTTTGGTTTGGCTGATTCGTTATTGTTTTGTTTCTATTTAGCTTTCAGCCCTGAGTTTAACTATTTTCCTTCTCTCTATTCCTATTGGGTGAGTTTGCTTCTTTTTGTTCCAGAGCTCTCAGGTGTGCCGTTGTTAGTGTAAGATCCCTCCAGATTCTTTATCAGGGCACTTAGTGCTATGAACTTTCCTCCTAGCACTGCTTTCAGTGTGTCCCATAAGTTTGGGTATGAGGTATCAATCTTTTCATTAAATTCCAGGAAGTCTTTAATTTCTGTCTTTATTTCTTCTGTGACCAAGTCATCATTGAGGCAAGAGTTGTTCAGTTTCCACCGGTATGTGGGCTTTCTGTAGTTTTTGTTGTTTTTGAAGACCAGCCTTAGGCCTTAGGATGTTGATCTGATAGGATGCATGGTACTATTTCAATACTCTTTTATCTGTTGAGGATTGTTTTATGACCAATTATATGGTCAATTTTAGAGAAGGTACTATGAGGTGCTGAGAAGAAAGTATATTCTTTTGTTTTAGGGTGAAATGTTCTGTAGATATCTGTTAAATCCATTTGGTTCATAATAGTTTCACTGTGTCTCTTTTCAGTTTCTGTTTCAATGACTTGTCCATTGATGAGAGTGGGGTGTTGTAATCTCCCACTATAATTATGCAGGTTTGAATGTGTTTTCTGAGCTTTAGTAAAGTTTCTTTTATGAATCTGGGTGCTCTTGCATTTGATGCATAGATGTTCAGAATTGAAACTTTCTCTTGGGGAATTTTCCCCTTGATGAATATGAAGTGTCCTTCTGCATCACAGTTGATAACTTTTGGTTAAAAGGCTATTTTATTGGATATTAAGATGGCAACTCCTTCTTGTTTTCTGGGACCATTTGCTTAGAAGACCTTTTTCCACCTGTTTACTTTGAGATAGTGCCTGTCTTTGTTATTGAAGTGCATTTCTTATATGGAGCAAAATACTGGATCTTATTTGCATATCTAGTCTGTTAGCTTATGTCTTTTCAGGGTAAGTTGAGTCCATTAATATTGAGAGATATTAAAAAGAGATGAATGTTGGTTCCGGATATGTTTGTTTTTGTAGGTGACTTTATGTGCTTGTGGCTCTCTGCTTTTGACTTTCTCATGAGATGCTTAATATCTTTTCCTTTCTTTGGTGCAGATACCTTCCTTGTGTTGGAGTTTTTCTTCCAGGATACTCTGTAAGGCTTTGTTGGTTGATAGATACTGTTTGAATATGGTTTTGTACTGAAATATTTTGGTTTTTCCATCTATATTGACTGAGAGTTTTTCTGGGCATAGTAGCCTGGGCTCTCATTTGTGTTCTCTTATAGTCTGCATGACTTCTGACCAGGCTCTTTCAGCTTTCATAGCCTCTCTTTAGAAGTCTGGTGTAATTCTGATAGGTCTACCTTTGTATGTTACTTGGCCTTTTTCCCTTGCAGTTTTTAATATTCTTTCTTTGTTCTGTGAATTTATTGTTTTGATCAATATGTGACAAGAAGATTTTCTTTTCTTGTCCCATTTATTTATTGTCCTATAGGCTTTTTGTACCTTTATGGCCACCTCTTTCTTTAGGTTGGGGAAGTTTTCTTATATGATTTTGTTGAAGACATTTTCAGGTCCTTTGATCTGGTAATCTTCCTTCTCCTCTATTCTGATTGTTTTTAGATTTGGTCTTTTCATCATGCCCTGAATTTCCTAGATGGGAAAGAAGATTTTTATGTTTTGAATTTTCTTTGACCGGGTGTCAATCTGTCCTATGATATCTTCTACACCTAAGATTCTCTCTTTTCTCTCTTGTATTCTGTTGGTAATACTTACATCTGCAATTCCTGACCTCTTTCCTATGTTTTACAATTCCAGGTTTGCCTCTATTTTTGTTTCCTTTATTGTTTCTACTTCTACTATTATGTCTTGGATTGCTTTATTCAATTCCTTCACCTGTTTACCTGTGTTTTCCTATATTTATTTCAGTGAGTTATTGATATCTTCCTTAAAGGACTCTATTATCTTCACGAGATAGGATTTCAGAAAGGGTTCCAGATTTTCATGTGTGTTGGTATATTCTGGGCTGGCTGTGATGGGATAACTGGGTTCTGATTATGCCCACATATTTTGGCTTCTGTTGCTTATGGCCTTGCACTTGCCTTTTGCCATCTGGATATCCCTGGTGATTGTTGGTCTTAGTGACTGTATGGCTTCTGCTTCTTTTTGTTCCTGGATTGCTTCATGTCTCCTGGTAGACCTAAGGCCCTGGCTGTATCAGACCACCTGTGGGGCCTTCCATCTGGTGGCTCTTCACAGGGGCAGAGAAGTTGCTGATCTGTTGCCCTGGCTGCAATAATCTCCTGGGAAGCCTTCAGATTGTTTCTTTACCAGGGTCTTCAGTGGAGCAGGGAATCCTCAAGTGCTCTGAGTGTAGAGAGTCCTGAACTCCTCAATGCTCTGAGTGCAGCAGGTCCTCAACTGCTCTGAATGCAGTGGGTCGTCTAGGATGGATCAGGATATGGTGTCTTCATGGGAGCAGACCAACTAAGAGTCTGCCTCAGCAGCAAGGGCCAGGCAGAAGGGGTGGAAGGGGCAAAAGGGGAGTGGTATTTGGGTGGGTGGGGGGTTGATGTGTGATGGTTCCCAAGGCCAAGTCCACCAGGCTTCCAGTATCTGCTCTGAGACTTGGGTGGATCAGGATATAATGTCTTCATGGAAGCAGACCAACTAGGATGAGACACATTAATTTTTAAGCCAATACTATCAGAGAAAAAATTTAACTGACTTCTCTTTGATAATAAAAAAAATTTGTCTATCATATGATAGGAAATAACTCAAAACTATAATTTAGGAAATATGTTATATAATATTATAGTTATGATAGACACTATATTTGCTTTTATCTAAAAATACCATCAAAGACAAAATATTCTTTAATTATGAGTGGGAATAGATATACAAATCTTAAATATTATATTAGGAGGAAATTAACAATATATTTTTATTCCTGAGATCTGCTACAAAATATAATCTTTGGATGCTGTGACTGAAGGCATTTAAGCTAGTCTTCTTTATTTTAAGTCTATCTCCTTTATATCCCTTATCTGTATTCTCTACCTGTGCTTTAGCATATTTATATATAAAATAAATATCGCCCAAGACTGCATAAGTTCTCCAAAAATTTTTAAGCATTGTCACTTTTTCTCTGGGTGCTACCACGGTCCCAAATTATAGAATTTATCAGTGACCACCTCTTCTGGAGCATGTGTTCCCATTAGGCAGTTATTAATCTTTTCTCAGTATACGTGTTATCTGGCTAACATCAAGAATGAAGGGGAGTGGAATATAGAAAATCATACTAACATGAACTAGTGAAACTTTAGCATTATAAAAAAGTCATCTTACAAAATACCATATACAGTGATAGGCAGTATTTTGGAGAGTGATGGAAATCAAATGATAATGACTTCCCTAGTTCCTTCAAAGGATACATAGGGAGAATTGTTTTCCTTTTGCCTTTGACACAAAGTATTGAACTGGATTGCCAACTGAGAAAAAGTCTCTTCCAGAAGTTTGATATTTGAAAGTAAGAGAGATATTGCATAATTCTCCTCATAGTTTTAGCTAGAGATTAGGTCTTCAACACTGGAGAAATGAGACAATTTCTGATTTAATTTTTAGAGAAAGAAGTTTACTTTGGAAGGCTGTCAAAGCCTTTTCTAAAATTGATGAATTATTTATATTATGACTTAAATTTTTAGAGTCATTTTATTTCTTTTTAAAATTTAAATTATTTTATTAATTTACATTCTAGTCATTGCATCTCCCTCAGTACTCCTCCCACAGTTGCTTATTGCATTCTTCCTCCCCATTGCCTCTGAAAGGGTGCTAGCCCCCAGAAGGCTTCATCTTAGGGACTAAAATGCCTTGATCATTAAGAGCACCTTCTCCCACTGAGGCCTGAACAGACAGACATCTACATATGTTGCCATGTTTGCTCCTGGTTGGTGACTCACTTTCTGAAAGCTCCCTGGAGTCTGGGTTAGTTGAGACTGCTGGTCTTTCTTTGAGGTCACTCTCCATTTGAGCTTCTTTAATCCTTCTCCTAATTCAACCATAGGGAAAAAATACAAGAAACTAAATAGTTCACAACCAATCCAAAAGAAGAGAATAGTACACACATAATGCCACATCCAGCAACGAAATAACAGGAACTAATAACCATCTGTCTTTAATATCTCTCAATATCAATGTACTCAATTACCCAATAAAAGGACACAGGCTAACAGACTGGATGAATAAACAAGATTCAGCATTTTGCTGCATACAAGAAACACATTTCAGCGACAAAGACAGACATAGCCTCATAGTAAAAGACTGGAAAAAAAAAAAAAAAAAACTTTTCCAAGCAAATGGTCTGAGGAAACAAGCTGGAATTGCCATTCTAATATTCAATAAAATAGACTTCCAACCAAAAGTTATCAAATGAGATGAGGAAGGCCATTTCTTATTCATCAAATTAAAAATTCACCAAGAAGAACTCTCAATCCTGAACATCTATGCCCTGAATGCAAAGGAGCCTACATTTGTAAAATAAGCTTTACTAGTTAGTTCATGGTTATTCTTCCGCCTATAGGGTTGAAGACCCCTTCAGCTCCTTGGGTACTTTCTCTAGCTCCTTCTTCCTTGGGAACCCTGTGTTCCATCTAGTAGCTGACCGTGAGCTTCCACCTCCATGTTTGCCAGGCATTGGTATATTTTNGGCCATCAGTGGGAAGAGAGGCCCCTTGGTTATGCAGACTTTATATGCCCCAATACAGGGGAACGCAGGGGCCAAGGGGTGGGAGTGGGTGGGTAGGGGAGCAGGGCCGGGAGGGGGGAGGATATAGGGAACTAGCTGGATAACACTTGAAATGTAAATGAAGAAAATATCTAATAAAAGTAGTAAAAAAAAAATAAGCTTTACTAAAGCTCAAAATACACCTTAAAACTCACACAATAATAGTGGGAGACTTCAACACCACACTGTCACCAATAAACAGAAACAAAACAGATATAGTGAAACTACCAGAAGTTAGTTTAACAGATATATACAGAAAATCTCATCCCAAAATAAGAGAACACACCTTCTCAGCACCTCATGAAACCTTCTCAAAAATTGATCATATATTTGGACATAATATAAACCTCAACAGATGCAAGAAGATTGGAATAATCCCATGCATTCTATCATATTATCCCAGAGGTTAGACTTCAATAACAACAAACAAACAAACAAACAAAACAACAACAAATTCCCTCCAATTAAAACAAACAAACAAACAAACAGAATGCTCACATACTCATGGAAATTGAACAACTCTCTATACAATGATAACTTAGTCAGGGAAGAAATAAAGAAATATAAACTTTATACAATTCAATGTAAGTGAAAACACAGCTTACAGCAATATTAAGAGGAAAATTCATAGCACCAAATGCCTTCATAAAGAAATTGGACTGGCTGGAGAGATGGCTCAGTGGGTAAGAGCAATGACTGCTCTTCTGAAGGTCCTGAGTTCAAATCCCAGCAACCACATGGTGACTTACATCCAACTGTAATGAGATCTCATGTCCTCTTCTGATGTATCTTAAGACAGCTACAGTGTATTTAGATATAGTAATAAGTAAATCTTTAGAAAAAAAAAGAAATTGGAGAGACCCCAAAAGAGCAACTTAACATACCTGAAAGCTCTAGAACAAGAAAAAGTAAACACACCCAAGAGAAGTAGGTGGCAGAAATAGTCAAACTCAGGGCTAAAAACAACCAGTTATTAACAAAGAGAACTATACAATGAATCAACAAAATCAAAAGCTGTTTCTTTGAGAAAATCACAAAATAGATAAACCATTAGCTATACTAACAAAAAGGCACAAAGACAGTTGCCAAACTAACAAACTCAGAAATGAAAAGGGAGACATAACAAGAGAACCTGAACAAATTCAAAATAGAACGTACTACAAAAGCGTATATTCTACAAAACTGGAAAATCTTGAAGAAATGGATGATTTTTCTAGACAGAAACCATGTACCAAAGTGAAATTAATATCAAGTAAACTAAACAGTTCCATATTCCCTAAAGAAATGATCATCAAAAAAACTCCCCAACAAAATAGTCCAGAACTAGTGGTTTTAGTGCCGAATTCTATCAGATCTTCAAAGAAGAGCTAAAACCAGTATTCCTAAAGCTATTCCACAAAATAGAAACAGAAGTAACACTACCTAATTCATTCTATGAAGCCACAGTTACCCAAATACCTAAACCACACAAAGGCCCAAGGAAGAAAGAGAACTTCACATCAAACTTTCTTATTAATATTGATGCAAAAATACTTAATTATTTTCTTGAGGGGGCTTTATGTGATATCTCTCCTACATTATATGTGTGTGCAAACATGTGTGGAGGACAGAGGACCAATTCTGGTGTTGAGCTTCGGGTACTGCTTCTCTTGTTGTGCTAATTAATGTCTCTTTGTAGTTTGAGCTCATCAATTACCTTTGCTAGCTGGCTAGAGAACCATGCAAATCTGCACTACATATGTCCTATGCTATGATTATAAGCATGAACTCCCATGCCTGGCTCTCTTATGTGGGTTCTAGAGATAAATGCACTTCCTTGTGCTTGTGTAGCAAGAATTGTAGCAACTCAGCTGTTTCCATAGCCTCCATTTTCATTTGATAAATCAATGTTTGTTTGTTTGTTTGTTTTTGTTTTGTTTTCTAAGTTCTCTATCTGGAAGACAATATAGAAAGGGTCAAGAATCTAGAAAGAGATTGGCGATTCTCAACAAAGGTCTCTTTCTACCCCTCATATATAAACATTGTAAAGACAGTAATATCATACATTACCTTCTAGCTCATACTGTGTTTGTGTCTATATTGAAGAGAGTATCAATAGATATTATAATCTGTATCACAAGAGCAGGACCTCCAATGCTCTTTCAGACCATCTCAAACATGGTTGCATCTGGAAAGATATTTACAGTCTAGGCACCATAATGCATCTAGATAAGTAAAAGCTCCCCAGATAACAATAATAAATAGCTAAAGTGAAGAACCACATTTTGAATCTGTCATAAATTCTCCAGATTCTTCCTGGAGAAAAAAGGCTACTAGATACCCTGTTTTAAAACTCACAGTGTTATGGGAATTAATCAACATATAAAGTGCTGTCCCAGAGAGTTTGCTAGACAATCCTATAAAACGTTCCACTGAGATTTTATTTCTCTTTTATTCCATCCACTAGATGCTAATGTCTGGTTCTGACCTCTACAAATGCAATCTGGATTTCACTCAGATTTGGGGCACAGTATCTGTTCCTACCAGACACTACATCTAGTAAGTAAGTGGGGTATTTTTGGTGAGCTATTTACCCTCTTAACTAAGCATACAAGCAGCTGCTTGGCAAACTTGGACATAGAGAAACACTCAGTCAGTTTAGACTGATGCTATTACCACATAACACTTCAAGCTGGGAACTTCATTATCCTGTTGCTTTCAAAGACAATCTGGATGCTGTTCTTAAGACAATGATATTCTGCCCTGGGGAATTTATTTCAGAATTTTCCTTAAAGGTATGATGTTGCTATCATTATTGTGTCTGATTTACTTTGTCATAGGTTATCCAGTAATGGATGTTATGTTCTTGCTGATGTTGGTTTTTAATAGGCACCTCTGTGAAGTCACTGGAACAATATTTATCCTTTGACTTTTATGTTTATTTTAAAATGTGTGATAGTTAGTATGTTCATTCTGTTTTACTAATGAAACATGTATTGAGTTAGCAGGCTGTATCTAGTTTGTAGTAAGGTAATAAGAAAGATTGCTAGTTAATTGCTAGTTATTCTTTTCCTCATCTTAAAGATAAGGCTGTTGAACCATTCACCCAGATTTCATTTATCACTGGGTATCTAAGCTAATTTGTTCTGAGAATGAGAAAGGAAGATTCAGCAAGAATAACAATGCTCCCCGTAAACCTTGAAGATGACTACAAACCAATAACAGGGAACAAAGAGGGAGTGACAAAACCAATCTGCTGTCTGAGGGCATTTAAAGCTCTTTAATGAAAATCACTTGTTAACCTATTGGAGATAGTGTCTCCTGCCAAATGACAGGATGCCGAACAAAACCTGGATTCTGGGGCATCTTTGTCCTCTTAGCGAACCAGACATCATCTTTGCAAGCTTGTGCAGAGAGGAAAAACAGATTAATGAATAGTCTATGAATAAACACTCTTGCCCAAATCTCTCAGAGTTGTTTGCATACTTGGACTTTGAGCTGAAACTGAAGAACTGTTTTATGGCCACCAAGGGAGAGTAAAATGATCTCAGAGCAGAGGGTGGGGATGGGCAGCTGGCGAGGACTGAGACCTCCTTGTGCCATCACCTAGCACTTGAGTGCACTATGAGTCATGCTGGACACACACTACATTTCTGTATTAGTAGTCAAGGCTGGTGGTAGAAGAGAAGCAGATGAGACCTGAGGATGCCCGGGACATTCCACCTTCCTGAGCTCTGTGAGGACAGCAAAGAACTTCCATTCCTTCAGGACCTGACTTAGATTATCATCTGTGAGAGAAAACATGCCAGTCACCACCAGATCGAGACATTTTATACAAGATAAACTGAAGGGATTTTTGAGATTATTTTATTCTATCCAAGACATCACAGAATTACAGAGTTTAGATTCAGATAAGAGCTGCATATGCATTTCTGAAGATTACCTCAGGAGTAATTAAAGTAAGACCTTTTTATTTTATTTTTTTCTGGGCAGTCGCAATATAGAAAGACATAGCTGCACTGACTATGGCTATTGCAGACTAAGACATTTCCTCTCAAACAGGCCCGAGATTCACAGACATTGCTGCTTTCCTCCTCACCACAGTTGGGATGGCAGCCTGACAGCATGCTTCTGGCTTGATCCCAGTTTCTGCAGACACTTCTAGGTGTTGCCCCTGGCCTACTGTGTCCAGGGACTTCAGCCTTTCTTTTGCCACAGATTTGTTTAAGCAGCTTTTTAGACACAAATTTTGAATTTCAACTAACAATCTTTGATCAAAATTAATGAAACAATAAAGCTCTTAACCCTCTTGTGTAATATGCATAGAAAACATCAACATTATCTTATATATCTATCTATTGTATACATATGTATATATGTTATATTATCTTACGTATCCTATATGCCTATAATATATACCTTTATTATCTTATATATTCATCTATTGTATACATAGTATATAATATATGTAAGCAAACTATTTTACAGAGGAATTTGTTAAAAGGAAACTGTCTTCACTCAATGTTACTGAATAAATATATATACATAAACAAACATATAAAGTTTACAATGCTTCTAAAGTTAGTTCATTTAAAATATGCTATACAAACTTTTATAGGACATTACATACATAACAAGTAAATAAAAATTGACTTTTGAAATGCTTATCAAAAAGATTTTAACCCGAAGTAACCATATCCTCAACGAGAATGTGACAAAGACAAAGATAATTTCAACAATATTATCTCTGAAAGAACAGATTTTTTTTTTCCCTTTCAGCATTACACCTCCACAAGCCACCTAACCATGAAATATTTTTTTCAATCTAAATCACATAACCTCATCTTCAGGTAATTGGTTCTGAAGTAGCATGTCACTCCTTTATGGAGTCAATGCACAGAGATAGAAGTGGAGCAATAACTTGAAGATAATTTGATTCGGTTTGTGAGAATTTTATTGAGTATTTTTGCATCGATATTCATAAGTGAAGTTGGTCTGAAGTTCTCTTTCTTTGTTGGGTCTTTGTGTGGTTTAGGCTTCAGAGTAACTGTGGCTTCATAGAATGAATTATGTAGTGTTCCTTCTGTTTTTATTGTATGGAATGGTTTGAAGAGTGTTGATATTATCTCTTCTCTGAAGGTCTGGTAGAATTCTATACTAAAACCATCTAGTCCTTGGCCCTTCAGTGTTGGGAGGTTTTTAATGACTGCTTTTATTTTCTTAAGGATTATGAGACAGTTTCTATAGTTTTCCTGATCCTGATTTTACTTTGGTATATGATATTTGTCTAGAAAATCATCTATTTCATCCAGATTTTCCAGCTTTGTTGAGTATGTGCTTTTGTACTTAGAATTAATGATTTATTGATTTTCCTCAAGTTAGACTCTAAAGAAACATGTAATCTTGTTTGTTTGTTTGTTTGTTTGTTTGTTTTTTGGGGGTGGTTTACAGAGCTACTCAGAGAATTGTCAACAGAGGAATCTCGAATGGCTGAGAAGCACTTAAAGAAATGTTCAATATTCTTAGTCATCAGGGAAATGCAAATGCAAATGACCCTGTGGTCCCACTTTGTGCCAATCAGAATGGCTAAGATCAAAAACAGAAGCTACAGTACATGATGTCAAGGATGTAGAGAAATAGGAGCAGTCCTCCATTATGGGTGGGAATGCAAACTGGTACAACCACTCTGTAAATCAATCTGGCAGTTCCTCAGAAAAACTGGAAATAGTTCTACCTGAAGACCCAGCTATATCACTCCTAGGGATGTACCCAAAACATGTTCCACCATACAAAAAGACACAGAATGCAGTATGTTTATAGCAACCTTATTTGTAATAGAGAGAAGCTGAAAACAACCAATATGGCCTTGAAAAGAAGAATGGATACAGAAAATGTGGTTTATTCACACAATGAAATACAATTCAGCTACTAAAAATGAGGATATCATGAATTTTCCAGGCAAATAGATGGAAATAGAAAATATCCTTAGTGTGATAACCCAGACTCAAAAGGACATACATGATATATATATATATATATATATATATATATATATATATATATATATATATATATTCACTGATAAGTTGATATTAGCCAAAAAGTTCAGAATACCCATGATACATCTTGCAGACTGTAGGAATCTTAACAATAAGAAAGGTCCAAGTGTGGATACCTAAAAACCACTTAAAGGGGGTACAAAATAATCATGGAAGGCAAAGGGAGGGAGGAACATGAGTGGGACAGGGGAGAAGAAAAGAGGGTGGGGCAGAATCAGGTATTAGAGGGAGGCAAGAGGAAAGCCCAGAGAGAGAATTAACTGAAATTTGCAGCAGTGTGTAGTGCGGAGCAGGAAAACTTCTATAATGCCCCAGAGGCCTGGGATGTGATAGGCTACCAGGATTCAGTGGGGATAACATTAGCGGAAATGATCAACAGTAGAGATGAGCAATGGAACCTGAAGAGACCACCTCCAGTGGATAGACATGGCCCCAAGTAAGTCAGGGGACCATCTATCCATCTTCAAAAATTTTGACCCAGAATTGTTCCTGTTCCAAGGAAATTCAGGGACAACAAAAATGGAGCAGTGAGTGAAAGAAAGGCTACCCAGTCACTAATCCAACTTGGGATCCAGCCCATGGGTGCACACCAAACACTATCATTACTAGTGATGCCATTTTGTGTGTCCAGACAGAAGCCTGGCTTGGCTGCCTTCTGAGAGGCTCTACCAGCAGCTGAATGAGACAAATGGAGATACTTATAGCCAACCATTAGATTGAGGTCAGAAAACCTAATGGAAGAGTTAGAGAAAAGACCGAAGGAGCTGAGAAGGATTGAAACCCCATAGGAAAAACAACAGGGTCAACTAACTGGAACCCTCAGAGCTCCCAGAGATGAAGCCACCAACCAAGGAGCATACAAGGGCTTGTCCATGGCCCCAGGGAATATGTGTAGCAGAGGACAACCTAGTCTGGCCTCTTATAACAAATAAATAAATAAATAAATAAATAAATAAATAAATAATTTAAGTGGACACATGATGTTCCAGGGAAGAAGGATGCTGGTGGGGGTGAAATGGCGGTGGGTGGACAGGTGATGGGTGGAGTACCTTCTCAGAGGCAGTGGAGTGAGGGATGATGGGGTGAATAACTCAGGGGAGGGAACCAGAAAGTGGGGCAACTTTTGAAATGTGAATAAATAAAATATTTTAATGAAAATGTTGTAAATTATCAAGCATATGAAAAGAATAATTAACATGACTTTATTTAAAATCATAAAAATCTTCAAATGTATATTGCTCTTGCTCATGAACTTTAAGTCATCTACTGCTGTATACAATGCTTCTCCCTGGTTCTGCCACAAAAATATAGTCAGTAAATATCTCACCCTCTCTGTAAACATTTCCCTTAGTTTTACCAAGAACAGGTTGTGATAAAAATTTAAACAAATCATGTAATAACATATTCACTTACCAGAAGTTATTAAAGTACTTGTCTTTTTAATTTTCTCATGGTAGGTATGTTCTCTCTGTTTCTTTATAAAATGGAGTACGACTAATTCCAGACCACAGTTTATACCTTTCCTGTATTGTTATTTGAACTGCATCATAATTTCCTTTTCTTAAATACATCTTTGCTATTATTATAAAATATCTATACCCTAAACAATGTTATCAAGATCCTACTTACAATTACACCTTCCTCATATTAAAAACCATTAGCATACAACTTTTGTATTTGATGGATGGAACAACTTTGTCTCCTCTAACAAAACATACACGAGGCCATTAGCAATGACAAACCTTATGGAGGGGGTGCAGTTCTCTTTGTGAACATTAAGAAAATGGATTGAGTTTTGCATCTGGGCCCATGTAATGCTAAGTGGGAAAAGCACACGGGGAGAGCAAGCTAATCTATACTGGAAGCCAATTAAGTATAAGTCAGTAAAAGAACAGAAGGGACCTTGATGATATAAAGTCCTCTGGGGATCTTTACAGAAATGTGGAAAAATAAATATTCAGAATGTGACCTAAGTCTTTGGGGAGAAGGGTGCAAGCTAATTTCTAGATTATATACCCACATTTGTATTCAGAATCTGTTGTCAGCAAGGACAGAACGTGACATGAGAGCCTGATGTGAAGTCAAATATTTGCATACTTACATTAATGCATTTATATTCAATGTATGCATGTGTAAACAGAGAGTAAAGATGAAACCCAATATGGAGAAGTGAACAAAAATAAATTTCTCATGAATTCTTTACTTGGCATATAATAAAATATAATGCCATTCACAAAAGCAATTGCTAAACATAGTCTTCAAAGTCAAATCACTTGGCCTCAATCACACTTCCTACTTGGATTTGCATAAATTAAGTTTCTTTACACTAATGTACAAAAGAATATGTAAAATATCACAAAAGTGTTCCAAGTGAATAGATTTTTGAACTGAGGATACCTAGAAATTAATCAACTTAAATGACTTTGCCTTAGATTTTGCTAGTATGTCATAATTTCATGAATTTTTCATATAATAGGTGAATGCCAAGTTAATAAAGTTGCATACATTTTGTCTCTAAAATTTCTTATCAAAATTACATCAATATTCAGTGTATCAAGACAGTAGAGTCATAAAAGAGGAAAACTTAACTTCTTGTCTTTCTGTCTCTGATAGCACATGACAGTGACCATCATATTCCGACCTGATGCACAGCTGCTGAGTTGCTTGTGGTGTTTGCCAAAAATAGATTCAGTTTGTACAGCTAAGGATATATCCCATAAGGATATAGCTTTTATTCCTAGGAATCCAGAGGTCCTTAGCTCCATGATTGTCTAGTGTTTGATGTTCAAGACAATAAATGCATTGAGGTACCTTTGTTTTAGTTTTGGACTTTAAATGCTTCCACTACATTTAAATTATTTTCCTGTTCATGTAGGATTTCCTACTAGATTAGTATTGAGAAGGATTTAGTAGAACCCTTTACTAATTCAAGCAAAAGCTAAATAACTCAGAATGAAGAACAAAGGAATTCATAATTGGATCCTGTTCTTATTTCAGGTAAAATCCATCTATAATTTAAGTGTGAGATCCCAGAAGGCTGAGTAGAGCTGATTCTCTAAACCATTCTCATAACCCCCCAGCCTAGATTAGCAGCTAGTTCGGGGACTACTCTCCCCAGATATTTCAAACTCCATTTTCAGGTAAACATCTCCCTGTAAGATCTCTAGTGGAATATAAGCTGCTGTTCATGCCCAGCTAGTCCCTGGAGCTTCGTAGAAATAATGAGCTGTCTAGATCATCCTGTAGGTGAGAGTAATGTTGATCTCTAGAAGTTTCTCCAGTTGCCTTCTTCCTACAATTACTATCAAAATTTGATTTCTAAGGCCTCCAGAACTTAGGTACATAGAATAAAATCACCCAAATAAGTTAGACTGCTCTTAAGGCCTCCTGATGCATACTGTTTGACATGTACATTGATTTGGGCTATCATCAAAGTTTCTGTTAGCAAATTAATTGCTGGAATTTAGAACAAAAATTTAAAAATCACAAAAAAGAGGATAATTTACTAAGAAACATTGCACTTGTTTCCAACAAATTGCCATGAACTTGGTGATGTAAAACAATAAACTTTATCCACTTATCACTCCAGACTCCCCCTAAAGATGAAATTCAGCAAGGCCATTCTCCATATCTCTTCCAGGGGCTCTAAGACTAATATATTTCTATTCTAACATAGGTACTCTTTTCTCTAAATATGTCAATCTTATATAACAAGTGAACATATGATATTGATCTTACTTTTAGGGACTCCATCTTATTTTTATGTATGTGTTACATACATATGTGTGCGCATTGTGTGTGTGTGTGTGTGTGTGTGTGCATGCTTGGAGAAAAGAGATTGATAATGGGCATCTTCTTCTATTGCTTGCCATTTTATTTTTTAACTTAAGAGTCTCAATGAACTCAAACTCTTTGGAACTAGCTGGCCAGAAAAATCTTCATTACTTTCCTGAGACTTCTTCCGTTCTATGGTTATGGTTGTGCCCTACTTTCTACAGCACTTTACCTGGCTGCTGTGTCCTCACGCTTACCTGGCAAGCACTTTGCCAATGGAAACATCTCTTCTAGAACCTATGACATATATTAAGAGAATGTGAAATACATTTCTCCAGAAACTTCTTCATTCCTTTTTATGACTCCAGACTTAAATTATTAATTAATTAATTAATTAATTAATTTTAGTTTTCAAGACAGGGTTTCTCTGTATAGCCCTGGCTGTCCTGGAACTCACTTTGTAGACCAGTCTGGCCTAGAACTCAGAAATCTGCCTCCCTCTGTCTCCAGAGTGCTGGAATTAAAGGTGTGTGCCACCACGCCCGGCTCTAATTGCTTTTTTTTCTGATCCAAAAATTTTTTATTTTACTGTTCACATAAGTCTTCTCATGAGAGACTTTTCAGTTTTGAATCTGGCTGAGCATTCTCTTGGCATTTTCCTCTAATATTAGATACTTCTAATGTGTTGTGTTCTACTCGGTGCCATCTCCTCACTTCTGTCTGTAGATCTTGCTTCTGTTCCTTTGAAAGTAACATTTCTTTTTTCTTTTTGCAGGCTTCATTTTTTTTTCTCATTGTTGTTGATATTAAGGGCCTTCTTTGTAATATACCTTTTATCCTTATGTTTGCTATTGTTGAGATTTATTCATCATCTTCAGTCTCAGGGTTTATGGTGTTGATTAAAGTTGGGAAAGTTTGGATGAATAATTTTACATTTTTCTGCTTTATCCTCTTTCTTCTGCTCTTTGGTGATGTGAATTACATCTACATTAAAGTGTATTAAATTGTTCTCAGTTCACCAATGAACTTTATTTTTTGTTTGTTCTGCGATTCTAATTAATCTTCCTTTTGGAAGATTTGTTTTTAATTCTGTACTTTCTCATTCATTAATTTTTTTCCTATTGTGTTCACTAATGTGACTGAGTATTCCATTACTCATATGCAGCATAACTTTCTATTTTAGATGTAATAATTTTAAAACTGGAAAATTGATAGAATTATTTAATAAATATGTAATGTATTTTTATATGGCATAATATATTCGCTAATCTTTTGAATATAAAAAAGACAGCTATATTGTGCTTATATATTTTATACTTATTCTTTCATTGGTTTAATCTGGTGGATGAATTTCAAATGATTAATCTTTTTTTCATTATATTTTGTATCTCAATTCTTCATTTGATGTGTGTTAACTCCTTGGAAGCCAGAATTGGAAATTTATTCTTTGAGCCTATTACCTCTTCATTTTAGAATACTCTTGAGAATTACTTATTATTCTCATGGAGGAATCTGCTGAAAATATAGCAAATATATGAATTGAGTGAATACATCACAAATACAAGATCTTAAGCAGGTGATTTTAAGCTCTATCTTTTCTTACCCATAGGAAAAACATTATAGTTCTTCTAAGGACTAAAATGAAATCATAGTTCTGAAATTTCACACAAGAGTTATAAAACCAAAATAAAGAGATTCATTTTTCTTAATCCTTTAGGATCAAATCCAGTGATTTTTTTTTTCAAAATTGAATTACTTTTTAAAATATCACTGAAACTTATGTTTTGGAGTTCTTCCCATTATTTTAAGCTAACAGGATCAGTATACTTCTGGCAATGGTATGACTATATCTCTGTTAACAGGCTGGCATCCATTCCTTTCATGAAAACTTGAGTTCTCCAATGTAACCTCTATTTAATAGTGATGCAAGACTGGGTCTTGTCATTACCACCTGTATAAACAAGATTTTTTGAGGCTAGATTTTTCTTTTTTTTTTTTTCTTGTTGAATCATTCAGGTTTATTTCAAGGACAATGAGGAAAGCGATGTTGACAAAAGCAAAAGGAACACATAGTCAGTTACTATCCTGAAACATGAAACGAGCATTTGATAAGAATTATGAATACTGGATCATTGGAGCACACTGAACATCTGTAGGCATATTTATAGGATAAAGAACATGCTGTGTTGGTGGCTCAGTTTTTCAAATACAGTTTTAAGTATAATTCATGTGAATTTCTTCATCTTATTTAAATTTATGGATACTGCCAGTTTTATTTGACATTTTGAACGCTAAGTACACATCTTAACTAAATTCCTTTTGGAATGAAATATTTCTGTCTCCATGAATTGTTACACAACATATTCTTCTGGCTTGCACACTTGTCTTCATTTTATAATATTTGAGAGTGAACAGGTAAAAGTTTAATGGAAATGTTCCTATATGATCATATTTTAAGATTTCTCCCAGCATAATAGTTAACATAATGATTGAACACTGCATGAGGCTTTCAAAAGTTTTTCAAGACGGGCATGGTGGTGCATGCCTTTAATCCCAGCACTCAGGAGGTAGATGCAGGCGGATTTCTGAGTTCGAGGCTAGCCTGGTCTACAAAGTGAGTTCCAGTACAGCCTAATCAACCTTTTAAGAACAACTTTCAAATTCTGTACCACCATATACAACATATTTCAGCTAGAAGTCGCTATCTTTGTGACACAAGGCAAAATTATCACTTGACCATTTGTTTTTGTTTGTCTCCATTCCCACATGAAGCCATCAGACCTATATTTAAGAATCAGTAATGCTTTGGTGTAGAGAAATTTCTGCCAGTGTTACCCTTCATTTTTATTTTTTAAATTTGGTATAAGTATTTCATAAGAATTCTTGCAAATATTCAGGCACTTAATTTTCTAAGATCATTTAGTTTTCGTGAGTTATTTTTTCCCACCTCATTTTGGGAAGAATATAATTCCATTATTTCAGGACAGTTTAGCTCAATATTCTTGATGGATAAGACTTCATGTTATTAGCCATGTTTATATTCTTCCCTGTCTTTAATGACCATCCAGTTGGTTGAACATAATAGTTTCTATATATGCATGCCAGGTATGTCCTTTACTTCTCATATAAAGTCGTTGAGCACATTTGCTATTCTTTGCTGACTGATAATATGCCTTTTAAGTTCCTTCTGTTAGAAAAAGTGGCATTGTCTTTTTAAGGACACTTATGAATGCAGTTGCAGTACAGTCTAACAAATCAGATTAGTTCATACAGTGACCAGAATCAATTTCTTCTTCTTCTCTGATGATAATTAACACATTCCTTTTATAGCAAGACTGTATAGGGAGGGAGAAGTAGATAAGATCAGAAAAATACAGGGAAGAAGATAAAGGCGACTAGCATGATACAAGTGATCTGATAAATGGTGTGGAAAAGTTGGGTCTTAAGTGAATTGAGAAAAAGTAAATATGAGGAAGAGGAAAGATGAATAAAGTAACAATGAGAATCTCTAAAAAGCCACAAAAACCATATGATTAACTACTTACTAAAAATAGTAACTTTGTGTATAAATATAACATACAGTTTCAATGAAATTTTCTCATTATTGCAAATAGTAAGCTCTAAAAACAAACATACAGGTAACACATAGAACAAGTTGTATAACAAGGTTTATGTATAAATATATATATTGCAATAACAATTAGTAAAATGAGATAATATGTAAAAAAATTATCCTTAATATAAATGTAGGCAGTGAATTAATTTGGCAGCTGTATTTCATTACATTATGCTAGTCACCAATAATCATGAAGAAAAAAATAAGATTTATTGCAAGCTATTCCTCCATAGCTGAGAAGTTAATTAATCCACCTTAATTCCTATGTTTAAAAAGCTGCCTCCCATCCCCCAATATTTACATAATATTATTGGTTTGGCTTTATGGGCTTCAGATGTGTTTCCATATCTCTCGCCAGATCTCCTTCTTCATGGCTCCAATCCTCCATCCTCCTAGCTGATCGGAAATCCCCTTTCTCTCAATCTTCTTCCTTTGACTGGAGACACCCTGCCCTGTTTCCACTTCTGCCCAGCCATTTGGTGATCAGCATTTATTGACAAGGCAGAGAATAAAGGTTAAGAATCGCTTACATAAACTTGAGACAGGAGATTCTTGGTACAAGCATTTCAGTGGTCCTGTTCAGATTGAAACAAGAAATGAGGGCAGAGCAGTCAGCAGTTGAATAACACAAGACTAAACTTTACACAACGCATAAAAGCACTATGCCTAAAGCAATGAGGAACAAAGTGAAGCATATTGGACATTTGAGAGTGAGGAGAAAGAAGGAGGAAAATGTTGTAATTAAATTATGTCTAAATCAATGTCTTTCCCATGGACATTGCTCAAGGTAAATGAAAGACCAAAGTTGCACAAAGCATTTCTTTGTGCAATAGATTTAAATCCTCTGAATCAGACATCCAGGGCCCAGTGTTGTAGAAATTTCAACCATTCCCATCACTTATTTTTACCTATTGCTTCAAAAAACTGTATAATTCTAACCTACCTCATTTTACTGATTAAGGATAAATGTATTTAGTTTTTCTAGAATTTTAAAGTATAAGAGAATGTTAAACTGGGGGCATGAAAATTATTGTAGAAACATCTTGTTTAGTTTTATTTAAAATAATCAGCAAACCTGAGAGTATTATAAAAACTAAGGAAAATTTTCTCAATCATAAAATATACTTCTTGAAAATCCAAGCACTCCCAGAAATATGCTTTGTCTATTTTTAGAGGCAGAAATTTCTAATTTCTTTTATCTTTGCCTGCTCAGGTCATTTGATCTTTAAAATTAAAAGATGTGTCAAGTACTTTGATTTTTAGTTTTCTCCTGTGTTCTGCTAGTATTTGACTGACACATCTGGAGTACCCAGTACATTTTATCTGCCCAATTGATTTAGCCTGCTGTTATTAGTCAAATTGTTCAATATAACATTCTGCAAAATTTAAAAGTTTCATTTTCTAGATTTATAGTAAAAGGGGGAACTAGATAGTTCAAAATCTTATTTGTTTATTGGATATTTTATTTATTTACATTTCAAATGTTATCCCCTTTCCTGATTTCCCACACTCAGAAACTCCCTATTCCATCACCCCTCCTCCTGCTTCTGTGAGGCTGTGCTCCCACCCATCCACTCCCTTCTCCCTGCCCTTAAATTCCTCTACACTGGGACATCTAGCCTTCACAGGACCAAGGGCCTCTTCAACCACTGATGCAAAATAAGGCCATGCTCTGCTACATATACACCTGGAACCATGGGTCCCTTCATGTGTACTACTTTGGTATGCACTCACAGATAAGTAGATATTAGCCCCAAAGCTTGGAATACCCAAGATACAATTCACAGACCACATGAAGCTCAAGAAGATGGAAAACCAAAGTGTGGATTATTTGGTCCTTCTTAGAAGAAATAACAAAATATTCAAAGGAGCAAATATGGAGACAAAGTGTGGAGCAGAGGCTGAAGGAAAGGCCATCCAGAGACTGCTCCACCTGAGGATCCGTTCCATATACAGTCACCAAATGCAGACACTATTGTGGATGCCAAGAAGTACATGCTGACAGGAGCCTGAGATGACTGTCTCTTGAAAGTCTCTTCCAGAGCCTGACATATACAGAGGCGGAGGGTCCGCAGCCAACCATTGAACTAATCATGGGATCCACAATGGAGGAATTAGAGGAAAGACTGAAGGAGCTGAAGGGATTTGCACCCACAGAGGAAGAATTGATTTTTTTATTTTTGAATATATATTTTTGAAATTATAATATATATAATATAATTATAATATATAATTATAATATAATTGTATAATTTATTCCTTCCATTTCCTTCTCCAAACCCTCTCATGTACCTTTCATCTACTATATGGTTCTTCTTTCTTTAGTTGTTGCTGTTCTTGTTGTTGCTGGCGGTGGTTTGTATGTATCTGAATTTCTAAAAACATAACTACAACCTTGTCTTTCCATATAATGTTATTTTTATGTATATATTTTCATGGATGACCACTTGGTATTATGTAACCATTGAGTGTGTACATATATATATATATATATATATTATTTATCTTTAAACATTCTTTACAGTTCTCCTTCTGACCACTCCTCTTACAGTTCCTCATTCCATTCCTCCTCCCCACCCAGACTATGACCCCACCCCACCACATCAGGCCTCCCCTCTCCCTGGGGCCTCAAGTCTCTTGAGGGTTGGTGCATATTCTCTCACTGAAGCCAGACCAGGCAGTCCTCTGCTGTATATGTGTCTGGAGCCTCAGAACAATTAATGTATGCTGCATGGTTGGTGGCTCAGTGTTTGAGAGATTTTGAGGGCCCAGGTTAGTTGATTCTGCTGGTCTTCCTGTGAGGTCATCCTCTTCAAATTCTTTCCCTAATTCAACCACAGGGGTCCCCAACCTTAGTCCATTGGTTGAGTGTAAGTATCTCCATCTGTTTCATTCACCTGTTTGTTGGGCCTCTCAGAGAAGAGCCATTCTATGCTCCTGCTCCTGTCTGTAAGCACACCATAGCATCAGTAATAGTATCAGGACTTGGAGCCTCCCCTTGAGATGGATCCCAAGTTTGGCCAGTCACTGGACCTCCTTTCCCCCAGTCTCTTCTCCATTTTTTCCTTGAAGTTTTTTAGACAGGGACAATTCTGGGTCAGAGTTTTTAACTGTTAGATGGCAACCCCATCCCTTTACTTGAGGCCCTGTCTTTCCACTGGAAGTGGACTGCACTGGCTAGTTTTGAGTGTCAACTTGACACAGGCTGGAGTTATCACAAAGAAAGGAGCTTCAGTTGGGGAAGTGCCTCCATGAGATCTATCTGTGGGCATTTTCTCAATTAGTGAGCAAGGGAGAGGGCCCCTTGTGGGTGGTACCAGAGGGGCTACCCACCCCTCTGGGCTGGTAGACTTGGGTTCTATAAGAGAGCAGGCTGAGCAAGCCAGGGCAAGCAAACCAGTAAGGAACATCCCTCCATGGCTTCTGCATCAGCTCCTGCTTGCTAACCTGCTTGAATTCCAGTCCTGACTTCCTTGGTGATGAACAGCTATATGGACATGTAAGCCGAATAAATCCTTTCCTCCCCAACTTGCTTCTTGGTCATGATGTTTGTGCAGGAATAGAAACCCTGACTAAGACATGGACTATACAAATTTCCTCTCCCCTCTGTTGCACATTTCTTCAAAGGTACCTCCCTTTAAGTCCTGAGCATCTCTCACCTCCTAGGTCTCTGGTATATTTTAGAGAGTCCCCCCCACCTTCCACAACTTACCATTGCTGGCCCCCAGGGCTTTACTCATGTTCCTTACAATACCTGATCATTTTCCTCTTTTCCTCTCCTCCTTACCCTTCACTCTCCCACCTAGGTCTCTCCCTCCTTCTGCCTCCATTCCATCCCCGATTGCTTTCTTCTCTCTCCCAAGCGGGATTGAGGCATTCTTACTTGGGCTCTTTGGCTTGTTAATGTTGAGTTCTGTGGATAGTATGCTTGGTACTCTATACTATTTTGGCTAATATCTACTTATTAGTGAGTACAAACCACACATGTCCTTTAGGGTCTGTGTTACCTCAATCACAATACTATTTTTAAGTTCTTTCAATTTGCCTGCAAAATTCATGATGTCCTTGTTCTTAATAGCTGATTAGTATCTATCTATCAATCAATCAATCTATCTATCTATCTATCTATCTATCTATCTATCTATAATGCTGATAACATAAATTTCCACACTTCCTCATAATTTTGCTTCTGATTTATATCTTTTTATTTCACTTTATAAACATACGTAGATAGTTTCTTCCATTTTTGCACATTTTTATTAGATATTTTCTTTATTTACATTTCAAATGTTTTCCCCTTTCCTGGTTTCCCCTCTGAAAACCCCTATCCCCTCTCCCCACCCTCTGTTCACCAAACCACCCCCTCCTGCTTCCTGATTCTGGTCTTCCCCTACACTGGGCCATCAAGCCTTCATAGGACCAAGGACCTCTCCTCCCATTGATGACTGAAAAAGCCATCTTCTGCTACATATGCAGCTGGATTCATGAGTCCCTCCATGTGCACTCTTTGGTTGGTGGTTTAGTTTCTGGGAGCTCTGGGAGTACTGGTTGATTCATATTGTTGGTTCCTCCTATGGGGCTGCAAACCGCTTCAGCTGCTTGTGTCCTTTCTCTAGCTCCTCCATTGGGGGCCCTGTGCCCAGTCCAATGGTTGGCTGTGAGTATCCACCTCTGTATTTGTCAGGCACTGGTAGAGCCTCTCAGAAGACAGCTATGTCAGGCTCCTGTCAGCAAGCACTTGTTGTCATCCACAATAGTGTCTGGTTTTGCTGTCTGTATATGGGATGGATCCCCAGGTGGGGCAGTCTCTGGCTGGCCTTTTCTTCAGCCTCTGTTCCACACTTTGTCCTTGTATCTCCTCCCATGAGTGTTCTGTTTCTCCGTCTTAGAAGTATCAATATAAGAATGAACAATTTGAGGGCTTCCAGTTGAATACTTTAGTTTCCTACTGACTTTCACTGGAGGTGAGCAATGCCATGTGAAGGTGTAGCTGGCTGTTTGCTATAACTGTCCTTTTTTGTTGTTTTGTTTTGCTTTGAAAAATGGATAGTTCCAATATCACATAGAAGCCTTCATAAAATAACTTTGGGGTAGAGTTAAATTTAGTTTCTGGTGTTTATAATTACAAGTACATTCACAGCTGAAGGGAAAAAAAGAAGAGGTACAACAAAATGTCTAAAGTGTTAAGAGCATGTAATGCATATTTTCACACAGAGAAAGCCTTTGAATAGTGTTTTATGTGTTTATACTAAGATGGTTGGAGAAATTCTTTAAATAAAGCTGTATTCCTGCTAGAGTGATAGAATTTCAGTTTGTCACTTGGCTCCTGTATAGACATTTGGCAGGTAACTTTAATTTTCTATTCTGAAAATACTGTTTTTTAAATATTTTTCTGGTTACACAAGTGTACTGGCTAGTTTTTTGTCAATTTGACACAGCTGGAGATATCACAGAGAAAGGATCTTCAGTTGGGGAAATGCCTCCACAAGATCTAGCTGTAAGGCAATTTCTCAATTAGTGATCAAGGGGGAAGGTCCCCTTGTGGGTGGTGCCATCTCTGGGCTGTTAGTCTTGGTTATATAAGAGAGCAATCTGAGCAAACCAAGGGAAGCAAGCCAGTAAAGAAACATCCCTCCATGGCCTCTGCATCAGCTCCTGCTTCCTGACCTGCCTGAGTTCCAGTCCTGACATCCTTTGGTGATTAACAGCAATGTGAAAAATGTAAGCCAAATAAACCCTTTTCTCCACAACTTGCTTCCTGGTCATGAAGTTTGTGCAGGAATAGAAACCCTGACTAATACAAATTGGTACCAGCATAGTGGGGTATTCCTGTGACAGCCTGACCATGTTTTGGAGAGGACTGTGGAAGGACTCTGGAACTTTGGGCTAGAAGATCTATTCAGTGTTAAGAGCTGTGGGATATTGTATAGGAGCTTTGAAGATAATGTTAAGAACAGTGCAGAAAATGGAGGCTGGCTTGTGAAATTTCAGAGGGAAAATTAAAGACTCTTTTCAGGGCCATTGCTACTTTGGATTGTAAAGATTCTGTGGTTCTGGTTAGCTGGGGCTGAAGAATCAGCTTTGATTAACAAGATACCAGAACTAGTAAAGTGAAACCTTTGTATTACTGGGACTATTGATGCTGGTTAGCTGGAGCTAAGAAATTAGTGGTGATTAAGAAGAGACCAACATCATTGAGGTGAAATCCTCTGGGAAGTGTTTTCTGAAAGCACAGAGACTGTGTTCCAGAGATAGCCAAGGTTGTACTTTGTGCTGTACTTGGTAATGTGTAAGAGTTACCCAGGTGGTACTGGTTTTGAAGATATGAAGGGGTCACGTAGAGCACCTGAGGCTCAGCACTGTGAGAGGCCATGGAAGGCCATTGGTGAAGGTGGTACAGCCTCAGTTGCAATTGATGGCCCAGGACTGAAGGGGTCATGCAAAGGAGTTGAGGCTTGGCACCATGAAGAGAGCCTATGAGAGGCTAGTGTTGAAGCCTAGTTACAGTGGAAGACAGCAGCGTTTTGGAGATGCTAGCACCATAAGATGACCAACAAGAACAGCAGCAGCAGTGGAGTACAGGCAGCTGGTGTGTGCTACAAAAGTCATGGCTGGAGAAGTGACCTAAGCTCTTGGAGGAGCCCAGAAGATCGTGAGTTGGATCCCAGACATTGGATGGTTGGAGATTGCTTTTTGCTTTTGATTGTGACTGAGCTCTGATATATTTCCCTCTTGAAGGAAGAAAGTATTTTAGTGGATCCCAAACTTAAGAGACTTTTAATTGTTAAAAACACTTTGTTTTTTAAAAGATATTGGATATTTTAAGAGGATTGAACTTTTAATATGTAAAGACTGTGAGACTTTTAAAGTTGTTTAGATCTTGGGGATAAATAAGAACTTAAGGGTTGAAGCTTACTAGTGATGTGTTTGTGTGTCAAGTTGACAAGGGGTCAATTGTACTGGCTAGTTTTGTGTCAACTTGACACAGCTGGAGTTATCACAGAGAAAGGAGCTTCAGTTGGGGAAATGCCTCCATGAGATCCAGCTGCAAGGCATTTTCTCAATTAGTGAACAAGGGGGGAGGTCCCCTTGTGGGTGATGCTATCTCTGGGTTGGTAGTCTTGGTTCTATAAGAAAGCAGTCTGAGCAAGCCAGGGAAGCAAGCCAGTAAAGAAACATCCCCCCATGGCCTCTGCATCAGCTCCTGCTTCCTGACCTGACTGAGTTCTAGTCCTGACATCCTTTGGTGATTAACAGCAATGTGAAAAGTGTAAGCCAAATAAACCCTTTTCTCCCCAACTTGCTTCTTGGTCATGAAGTTTGTGCAGAAATAGAAACCCTGACTAAGACAACAAGATATTAAAATTTTTGTTGGTTGTGCAAGTCACACAATGCTCTAGTTGTCAACCTTCTTCTGTTGATATTGGGAGTAACATCATCCATTATTCCCCTGCTCAGATAGCTATGCATTGAGACAACAAAAGTGACATTAATGTTTTAGTATAATGCTAATTATATTTACTTGATCTTTGACAGTGATTTATAATTAACAATTTTCCTTGTTACAGAGGTGCTTCAGCTCCACTGATAACGAGAAGCTGGACTGCAGGAAAGCATCTCTTACTATTCTAACAGTTGGTTTCACAATGATGCAAATAGAATCTCTCTCATGTGTTCATAATTGTGTTAGGAAGACATGACTTTTGAGTCACCTAGGGACCAAGATGTAAGATGCATGATAAGTAGAATGTAGCATGTCCCATTTTCAGAACCTTTGCCATTAACATAAACACTTGGATGACTGTGTCCACCTCATTCCCCCTTGCCTGTATTATTACCAAGTTTCAAAAATCCTTTCTAGCAAAAGTGTGATTCTCAGATATTAGTATACTACAGAATAACATAAAGGAGATTTGACATAACATTTTGGACTACAGTTTCCATACCATATACCTGTTGTGTGAAGACAAAAAGGGGCATGGAGATGTGTGCCCCTTGCTGGTTCCTGGGTCGCACTGATGCTGCCACTGCAGTGAGTTCCCTTGTCCTTAGAGTTTATTTTCCACCTATGCTCATCCCAACCATGCCCATGTGAGCCTTGGAGAATCAGAAGCTCAAATATTGGGATGTCACATTTTTAAAAGAACATTTTTATTTGGTCTTGCATGACAAACACATATGCAATACCAATGATGTCACATCTTCTGCAGTTCTTTATTTTTTTTTAACTTTTTAAATTGATTCTTTGTAAATTTCACATCATTCAGCCCAACCCCACTCATGTCACTGCCCCTCGAGATCTACCCTCTGCCCTTGCAACCTTCTGTCAAAGAAAACAAAACCAACAAAGCAAACACGACTCTCACTGTGGAATCTGTGCTGTGTCACTGTCACACAGTGGACACTTCTGCCCCAAAAGCTTTACAGAGCTTTGACTTGGCCCATTCCACTATCTGTTCCATCTGGGAACTGCTGGAGCACAGAAAGAGGCCTCGCTCTTCCTGATCTAAAGTTGCAGGATCTCCATGACACAGGGCAACAACAGGATATCCGAGAGGAGTCCAGAGGAGGACCCAGGACTGATAGTGAAGCAGAAGCCAGAGGCTGGACCCAAACCATTGACTCATTCCAATGAACATTTTCTTTTCTTTTTTTATTTTTTTAATTAGATATTTTCTTAATTTACATTTCAAATGCTATTCCGAAAGTCCCCTCCACCCTTCCCCTCCCTGCTCCCCTGTCCACCTACTCCCACTTCTTGGCCCTGGCGTTCACCTGTATTGGGGCATATAAAGATTGCAGTACCAAGGGGCCTCTCTTCGTAAAGCTGCTTGGGGCATTGCATTTTAAGTATGTGATGGTCATTAGCCATGTTACTGATACAAGTTCAGAATCCCAACCTGATATGCTGATGTCTAGTTTCCACTTACAAAGTTCTGATCTGTGTTCTGCCTACAAAGAGCACTCTGCCCCAATATGGAGTAAAAAGTTTTCAGGAAAGGCACTGAGTCAGGCCAAGGGAGGAAAAATAGTAGTGGACTTACCGGCATTAGGACTGCTACCCCAATGGTTATTTTTGTTGTTAACACTCCAGTGACTCTCTAGTTATTATTCAGAATGTGATTTTGAAATATCACAATAGAGGGTAGAAATGCTGGAAAACTTGATCCCTACCCTTATCCTATTTGAAATGTGTCTAAAGTGATCTTAAACCCTGCATTGAATTGATGTGCACGATCATGGCTGAATGATAAAATAATGAAAACACAGTGGGAAGATATATAACATGGACAGTGTGTAGCTGAGTCCACCATGTGTGCCCTGTCTGTAACATGGTATCTCTCGAGTGCCTGACATAATAAACTTTTTATATATACAGAAGGGAAGCTGGAAGAGTAATATATAACAGAGATTAAAACAGTTAACCTTATGGAGTTGGACAGTGTAATAATATTGTGGGCATTAACAGACTGAATTCTTTTCCCTTAAATTCTAAAGAGCAATATGACTTTTGAGAAGTATGTGTATCAATTTGATCAAATTCTAAATTCCACTTATGCATGAATTGTGAATGGAAATGCCAGTCTGGGGATTCCTATCTAAAAAGTAAAGTTTCTGTGGCTTTGGTTTCTCATTTTACCTTTAATATGCTCTGTTTTTCTTATTTTTTTCTTTCAATGCTTAACCTGATACATAATAATGTACAAAAAGGCCAAGAATTTTTAGTCATTCACTTTTAACAGATGTCTTTGGCTTGATTTGCCAACAGTCCACCCAGGAATCCTGACTCATTGGAGCTGGGTGGAGATCTTCTGAGCTAAGGGAAACCTTTCCTCGGATGTCATGATTCCTGCAGTTAAAAATCAATATTCCAATCATGCTACATTTGCTAAGCCCAGAAGCATGGATTTTATAATTTCCAATATTTTCACAAGCATGGTTGTGTTTATGAGTGGCTATATTTTAATTATAGCGTCTGTAAACTCTTGTCCTTACTTTTAGATCAACTTCCAAATGTGTATAGTCTCAAAGCTCATTCTTTAAAAAGGCACTGTGAAATGTGGTTTTACTATGGCATTTATTGTGAGAACTTCAAGCCTTTAGTACCATTGCAGAGATGGAAGAAGGAAGCTGACATTGGACTTTGCAGATCGGCTACTACTCCTCTCGAGTCACTTCCAAGTGAGTGTACTTGCCATATCCTAACTGGTCAAGTCTGCTTTCCGACTCTCCATTTGTGTGGAGTTGAATTAAATGTGTTATTCACCAACAATCTTCAAATATCTTGGAAACCAGAACAATTTTCAGTTTGGAAAACACTTGCTCTCTCTCACATTCACAAGAATACATGGACTGACAAGAAATGTAAAATTCATTCAGTCTATTTACCATTTAAATTAGATAACCATAGCCCTTTCAGGGCAACAAAGTAAATCTCCCAAGTAAACAAAGAAACGAGGTTCAGAATTGGAACTGAAATGAATCCCCTCCTTCTTCTGTCTTTCTTAGGAAACTTACCACCCTTATTAACATTTTCTTTTCCTAGATTCAGCCAAAAAGTACTTTTTTTTCTGTTGATAAATTTGACATCAAAGTGGAATCAGTAGCCTGGGAATTTTATTATCCATTTCTAATAGAAATGTTATTTTTCCTAGAGGTCATGATATTATTCATAGTTCTTCCTACTGAAAAAGTAATCCAAAGTACTGTAAATAGGATAATAGATAGCCTCAAAAGAAAATCAGCAATTATTGCATTAAGGGGATGACAATGAAGCAAAATATTATTATTCTGCTTTTTTTTTTTTTAGTTTTTAGTTTTTCGAGACAGGGGTTCTCTGTATAGCCCTTGGCTGTCCTGGAACTCACTTTGTAGACCAGGCTGGCCTCGAACTCAGAAATCCGCCTGCTTCTGCCTCCCGAGTGCTGGGATTAAAGGCGTGCGCCACCACGCCCGGCTCTATTATTCTGCTTTTTAAGAATACAGATAGCAATATCCTCATTATGTACACAAGACTGTAACATTTGAAATTCGTCTTACAAGGACATGTGGAAAGCACAGTTGGTGGAATGGACATCCAATAATATTAATTCACTTCATCTTCAAACAACTGGAAATGTTATTGTTACAATTCAGGGGTTTTGTCATATAAACAACCATATAACTTTAAGAGGCATAAGGTGATTGAGTCAAGGCTAGCAGCATTTGAATAAGAAGAGAAATTTAAAGGCAAGTGTCTCAACTATGAACCTTTTGTTTAAATATTGTTGGTTAATATTTTTTTGTTAAAAAGCTATTTTGCAACAGCCAAATATTCAATTACTTAACTATTTCCTAATTTGAAAAATGAGAGGCAAAATATAGCATCATTAAAAATATCTAAATGTTTTAATAATTTTCAACACTAACAAACAATTAGATTAGTAAGTACTTTGCTCATTGAAAGCTTGCGTTTTAATTCTCAGCATCCATATAGCAAGCCAAGCTTGAAGGCAGTTGTAATCCTAGGGCTCTTAGCATTGGCATAGACAGATTCTTGGGGCTTAATGAACAGGCAGCCAAGCATAACCAAGGAGCTCCAAGACCCAAGGAGACTCAGCTTCAGAAATGATGGTAGACTGTTCCAGGGGAACCACACCAAAGGCTGATCTCTGACTTCTGCATTATCCATCCCAATCTTTGTATGTACATGCACACACTCATACACAGAAATATGTACCTACCTTCACATAGACACACACACACACACACACACACACACACACACACACAGAGAGAGAGAGAGAGAGCTGTTATATCTGCTGAATATGATCCATTTTTAAAAATTATTCGAGTTTAAAATATTTAGAAAATTTAAGGAAGTACCCTTGTAGGCTCTGTTCAGCTACTTTTAGCTTCTATTTTAAAATAACTTATTGCATTTATTTATTCTTTTTATTTTATTTATTTATGTATTTATTTAGTACACCCATGCTCACTTTTACTCATTCACACCCCTGTGTACATGTGTATTTTTTATGTTAATCAGTCCAGAGAACAGCGTTCAGGTATTGGTTCTGCCCTGTGGGTCTTGGAGATGGAACTGAAATGTTCAGCAGGCTGAGCCGTCTTTCTTGCTCTATATATTTCCAATCAAAGTTACATATTTTTCCTAGAGGTCATGATATTATTTATAGATATATTTACCTAAATTCAAGTATAATTTATAACACTAAGTAGCTCATTTATAGTACGTGATTCTGTAGCATTACTGAGATTATTCAGTGAATGACATAATTTGTTTTATAAGCTCTCATTGGTAAATTGCAATGAGAGTAATTTAAAATAAACATAGAGTAGACAGTGAAGTGCAGACAAGGTAAGTGTTTATGTAGATAAGAAGACCAACAGACATTGTGTGCAAAAAGGAGTGTAGGTGTCTATCAGGTTTGTTGCAAGCAAGAGAAGCAGATCCAGCAACTTAAGAAAACAAGAGATAAGTTGGTTTGACACCAAGTCATTCTCAGGATTGAAGGAGACCTGACAGTTTGAACAAACAGACCAATAAAAAGGAAAGATGAAAGGGAATCTCACCAAGGCCTGGTCCTGGAAGTCTATCTCACGCATCAGGAGCTTCAGAGGTGGCCATTCTGCTATAAACACTCCCTGAGGTGACTGGGTTCACAAGGCTACTGTCAGTGCTGATGGGTCCATGGAAGAATTTATGACTCTCCTAGTGGGAACATTTAAGGCTTAAGTTCTTCAATGAGGATGTGATTGCATAAATCTAAGGCATATGTCCTAGTCTCTTCCCAGGAGTAGAAATACATTATTCCGTTAGTGTCCTTATTTGAATGAACACCATGTATTTCCCATGAGACACACAGTAGGGCATTTTCTTAAAAAAAAAAAAACAAAACAGCAGCAGCAGCAATAAAACTAAGGTGTTTAAGGTCAGCAAAATGGCAAAAGAACAACCAAATTAAATTATAGCTCAAATTTCATCAGTGTCTATGAAACACTTCTGATTCATGTGTCCAATTAGTAAATATCTTTAATTGTACACGTGATCATTCTGGAAACATCAAACTTTCTAATATCCATTTTTAAAAATTCTGTCTATGTGAGTTTTATGGTGGGATGTGCACATCAGTGTAGGTGTCTGCAGAGGCCAGAAGAATCACATTACTGGAGCTGGGGATACAGGGCACTGTGAGCTACCCAGTGTGGGGACTGGGGACTAAACTTGGTTTCTCTGCCAGATCAGCAGAGTTCTTAACCACTGAGTGATCTTGTTAGCTTCTAATACTTTTAATGAAAAAATAAAATCAGCTTTATTAAAAAGTATAGAAATATAGAAATTTCTTTTTTACTCATACTGAATAAGAAAATGTAGATCATTTCTGGTTTTTAATACATTACATATTACATCTGTGTAAAACAATCATCAGTGAAGTCACTGTTCACTCTTCCTAGTATATTTATGTTTTTAATCTTCTCTATTCTAACATCTTTATAACACTTTTAACATATTTTGGATTTTAAAAGTGGGCTTGAAAAAAAAAAAAAAGTGGGCTTGTTTTTATTATATCCACCATTGAAAGAAGCTAGAAATGATTCTGAGTTTCAAGCAAGTGACAAGAGAATTTACGATTAAATTAAGCAAGAGTATCATGCTGTTATTTAAGCACCCTTTCCAGGATATCAGGACTGAAATCCATCAGATGCAATGCCATTACTTCATCCATTCCACCCAGGCCTCCTAGGAGGGGTTCTTCGTTAAACAGTTCAGGCTCAAAGTAGACAGAAGATGCTCCTGGAATTTAGAAACCCCATCCCCTTGGAAGCCACTGCTTTCATTACAGACAGGACATCCTGCCCTTCCTATCAAAGTACTTTCTATCAGCATTCAGGCTCTGCCTTTAACCAGCTCTGGCTCAGGTAGAAGCCTGTACCTTTATTTAAAACTATGGGATCCATAGGGGTTCTTTCATTTATATTTTCCAATCTCTAAATTTTGCATAATCAACAAATAACCTTAAAAATAAAATTTTCAATGAGAGAAGAAAGGACTCTTAAAGGATATATAAAATCATTGTTATGTAATCATGAACATCTAAGTTGAGTTCCAAGAAGCCATATAAAAGCAATCTTGGGCCTGGTATGACACCTGAGTGGGTATAAGTGGCTGGAATGAATGCCCAATGACCTAAGCTAGGTCACTGGATGCTGAAGTAGAAGATGATAACCAATTCCTGAAAGTTATCCTCTGACCTCCTCATGTACAACACGGCATGTGCACTGCCCCAAGCACACAGATGAACATACACACTAAATTTAATTTAATATTAAAAATCAAGTCTGGCATAATCGTGTGTTCCCATAATCCTTGTGATGGTTTGGTGGAGACAGGTGATTACTGGCATTTACTGACCACACATTCTAGTCATAAAGGTTGAGCTCCAGGAGTAGAAAACTATCTACTAAACTAAAATATGGTGCAGGAGAGTAACGGAGAAAGAGATCAGACATGAGCCCCTGGTTTCCCCATGTGTGCACACATGAGTATACACAGGCACACACACACAAACACACACACACACACACACACAGAGAGAGAGAGAGAGAGAGAGAGAGAGAGAGAGAGAGAATATAAAAACAGATAAAATCTTCAGATATAAAAGAGGCAGCAAGAGGTCCCTTGCTGGTCATTACCGGTCTGGACAGCTCTTGTATCTACAGATGTCTTTGTTCCCTGTCCCAGTCTGTGACAAATGCTCTGCGTTGCTGAATACAGTGTTCTGAAAAAGCTCTTCATTTGGTTCTCAGCCAAAATTAGACATGTGATATGACCACAAAGCAGATGTCAAGTTGAAAAGAGAGTGGTAGAAAGTAGATATTTTTCTAAGAGTAAAGATTAGGTAAAATACACAAGAAAGAGAAACATTAGATCCTCACTTGAAGTTTGATATGAAACAATCTCTCCACTTAATTATGAACTGAAATTGATACCATAATTCCTCCTGTAAGTGCACAATCTTTAGAGGGGAAGAATGAATAGTATATTTTGAGTGGCAACACAATTGGCAGCAAACACTGTAGTAAATCATCTGAACACCATAGAAGTAAGACAGCTAACTAGCCAGGAATCCAGGAATTGTGAGTTTCACATGTGCTAGTGAACTTTAACATCCACTGAAAAGTATAAGCCTCCAAATGGAAGATATAGTATCCTTACCAATGTTTCTTCAACAGATCCCCAAACTTTACACTTCAGCACTTGAATCTACATTCACTACCAGGGTTTCTGGGTAAAGACTTAGCATTGTTGATTTTGCCCTTGTTTTATGTACCAGAGCCAGGTGATGGTTCTATTTTGCTACTTATATCTACACCACATCTTGGCAAACCTGTGGGGCCGGTTTTCTTAGGGTGAGCTCACAACACCTGTGTTTTCTTAAATCATTATGAGGTAAATCATTTGCTGGGATGTGTAAAGATTTGCCTTAATATGACTTTAAACAGTGACCTTTTCCAAAGAAGGATCATTTAGGATAGAACAAATGGGGGTTCACTGATAAGAAGCCAGTGGCTCCTTAAAACTCAACACACAAGCAAACAGCCTTGATGTCTATCCCCACAGCCAATCCTCCTTGATGTCTATCCCCACAGCCAGTCCTCCTTGTTAGGCAGCATCCCTCAGGCTTGCTTCAACACTCCTATTGAAACTTTCTATCCAAGGCCAGGATTTCCCACTGTTTACCTTTCCCCTAAGGAGGAAGCAATCTGGGGACTTCCCCCTCCCTTGCTGTCAATTATTTCATCTCATCGTGGCAGGCTTGGCACATTTGCCAGCCTCACAAGTCCTGCAAATGAGTTCTCCATGGAGATGAAATTCTTCACTGTTGCCACTCCAAATATGTATGCTTGAAAGAATGTACTGTGTTCTGTCTGAAAACCCTTCTAGAACCAAAGCAAGTCTATACCTTTGCTACTGAAGTTTGAACACAAGTCTTCCTTTTGTCAGCACAGACACACATGTGATCCCCAGCAGAATAGGAAACTCCAAATGCCTGTTGCAGACAGAGCTGAATAGACCTTTCTTGTTTTTCCTTCCTTTTACTGACACATCAACAGCTGGTCTCCTAGAGGGATAGGCAAAACCAGTCATAACTTGAGCTTAATGCTGAATTTAAATTTAAATTTTCCTTGTTGAGCAACTTTTCAAAAATTTTGTGGAGAATTTTGCCAAATGCTAAAACTTCTGTTTCTTTAAATTCTTGCATACTAGAAGAAAATATTTAATCCACATGTTTCTGACTAACTTGCCTTTGGGGGAAAAAATGTCTTCAAAGAGAAAACTAGAATCCCAATCAGAATATATATTTTATATTACTTTGTAAAACAAGTACAAACATTTTCTAATGGAAGTTGATGAGACTCAAACTGTACTTAATGTCAGAAAAGTCCTAATAAGAAAATAGCATACGGTGGGAATGAAATCAGTTTTTATTCTTTGTGGAAGTAAGTGATATGATACACACGTACATGTACAATATAAACTTTCTTTCTTTTTCTTTGCTACATGAAAGTGGTATTTCTTTTCTTTAATATGTTACAGAATTTCAGAGAAAGCCACCCACATTGTCTTTCCTGAACTTGTCACCCAATTCCAGGAAAAAAAAAAACAGGAAGCAAGCTGAAAACAGGAGAATCAACTCCCACACTATGTTAGTGTAAATAATGCTGAATTTAAGTTTAAATTTTCCTTGTTGAGTAGTAAGATCATTGGGAAAACTTGTAAAGCATGGACAACTTATTACAGAAAGTTCAAATTTTGTATCTATTTCATTAAACAAGAAGTAAATGAACTCGGTAGGAATGAGCGTGCACATTTCCTGACGCTTGACCTCCTGGGAAGGATGTTCAGTGAGAGAATACCTGAAAACTTCTGAGTCCTCCGAAAGACCTCTTTTGTTTTGGGAAAATATTTTTTAGCTTGTTGATAAAATGATTGCTAGAAAAAGAAATCAACATCTTTCCAATGGAAAAATTCAATAAATAAATTTATCTTTGAACCCACCCCCTCCCTCCCTTCCCTCCCCAAAAAAGCTGCATTCCATTGTTCTCTAAGAATGAGAGTAATGGAATTTGGGGTCAGCTACAATTGCATCTTACAGCTTTCTTTTCCTTGATTTTTGTTTTCTTTGGCTGGCAGTGCACAGCTTCTAGTGAAAAATGAACCCCTTGATAGTGTTTATATGCCTTGCATGAATGTGAGACTACTATTTGGTTCAAAAGTAAGTTCAGACCGAATCTAGTGCTTGAGTGTATGAGGGACCTGGGTTGCCTTTAACTTGGACACTGAGAACAGAGTCCATCCATTAAGCCAAGCCTTCTAGTACCTACTTGATGGTGCAGGCAAAAGTCCATCACAGAAGAGAACATCATACAGCACATCATTGAAACTTCCTACTCCCGTACTTTTCATTCAGAAATGTGTCTGGTAAGACATGAATACTTGTGAATATGAAAAGAAACCGGAACAGCTGGCCTACCTAAAAGTGTCTTTGTGGCCTTGCTGTCAGTTCATACTTCCCTGTTGATGTCATTTCCTTGCTTTAAGTATTAAAATTATCAACTTCTACCACTTACCATGTACAGTGTGACAAAGGGTAACAAGAGGGACAGACAACAGAGATGTAAACAAGATTATTAGTGTTGTATTATTTTAGGCAATGTTTTCTCTACATATACAATATTCAGATGGAAAGAAAGGTTCCAGTTTGGAAAAGATAAATGAAGACCTTTTATATTACATAAATGTGTTATATATGTAAAGGCAAAAAAGATTAGCAATGTTACAATAAAATATTTTGCATTGTATAAATGTGTCATATAAATGTATCATAAATTAAGATTATAAAGAAGGAAAGATTTTGAATCCAAACCCACATGTGTAGTTTTGTGTATTATTGTTCACAGATACAAAATTGAGAAATGAAACAAAACCAAATTGTTTTAAGCTTACTTGGCCAAAACTCTATTTTAAAAAGAAAGAATGTAATAAACATTTTATGTGATATTTTCCTTTAAGTAAATATTATTCTTATCTTGAAAACACTTTTTGCAACATATGTCACATTGAAAGGATGGGATGAAATAATGTATCCTGGTAGTATCACATCTGTAGTATATATACATCTCTCTTGCAAAGTAATAACAACAACAATAATAATAAATAATTTAAGTAAAAATACACCCCACATAATAAGCTAGACATGGTTGTCCTCACCTGCAGTATAAAGCAGAAAGACCACCGATTGAATGTTATTATGTGAGACATGTATTCCCCCTGACTCAAGAATATACAGGCAAACAAATGCCACACAGGCAGATAAGAGTGAGAAAGAAATGGTCTAACAGATTTTAAACAGGGTTCTCTTGGACTTTAAAGAAAACCTTACGAAGCTGCCTCCCACGTACTGGCGAGAATTCTGAGCAGCTAGGAGCCTTGGCTGCTGTTTCAGAAGACCTGGATTCAATACCCAGCATCCACATAGCTGTTCACAACCACTTGTAGTCCCAGCCCCAGGAGACTGGCAACAGTTTTCTGGCCTCCTTGTGCACCAGGAACGTTTGTCACACACAGATTTATTATTGTATTCAGGGAAAACACCCACACATGCTGAAAAACAACTGCACCTACTGTGTGCAGTGTTATATCAGTTCTGCTACACCGGGTTTGGTAGTGATGTTGTGCTAAAGCAGCACTCTAATGACACTGGAAGAAATTTGGTTCCCTAAATAATGACTGGGTTTCCTATGGCTGGTACTTACTAGCCTACCTAGGTTGCTTTCCTTAACCTTTGCCCAGATCAGAAGTATCAGTGAGCTCCTTAAGAGCTGACTCTCTTAGCTCCAGCCCTACAACAGAAGCACACTGAAAAGAGCTTAAGGCCCACTAAAGAACAAAAGTATAATTTCAGTATCTACTAGAATGAGACACTTTTATCCACTAAGTAGTGTATCTTATGAAGTTGAGCAGAGCAGTGCTGCATATAATTTTTAAAACACACTTGTCCTTTCCCAAGAGCTCTGTCTGAGCTTCCTCAACCTCTTATGGCTAGCTCCGCCAAGTCACCAACGACCACCCAGGCTGTGCCCTTTCTCCTGACCATCTTAGTCACCATGGATCAAAACACCAGACAGTCTTAATATTTTAAAACTAGCCAGATAACTTATAACTCAATGGCCAGGAGAAGACTATCCTACCCTATCCTCCAGAGGCAGAGGTGACAATCTATTGGTGCCCTGAGACCTACAGGTCTGACACTTCCTCCACTCTACTGCCAGCTCTCAATCTGAATCCTCCCTCTCTTCCAAGAAACCCCACTTTTCTCTTAGCCCAGCAATTGGCTGCCACCTGTTTTATTGACACAATCATAAACCAATTAGGGGACCAGATTTAAGTATCAGTCCCTTACCCTGACAGAGCAGTTCAGTTAGTTTGAGAGACAGAAAAGAGTTCAAAAATTCAGAAGCAAACAAACAGAAATGTTGATTAGCCATTTCTAAGTTTCTTTCTTCATGAGGCAAATAGACACAATAATAATAGAGAAAGAACAGATTGACTAGCTCCAGAGTTCTTCACACACCCTTTCCCATAAGTCAGGATTAGGCAAGGAAACTTTAAGATCCTACTTATTGAAGCTGCCTTGGTGGGAACATATGAATGCTATTTCTCTGTTCCTGATTTTTCAGGTCAGTTTCAGCTTGGGGAGGTAGATTTAGGTTTTGCATGAGTGGCTTGATTTTTTAATTTTTGCCTAATTTGTAGGTATCCAGTATAAATGCTTAGTTCAAAACAACTTTCTGTAAATTAATTTCACACTTGTTTAAATTGCATTTAAAAGTTCTGGTGTTGTAGCGATGTCTTTGGAGGAAGAATACTTTATTTCCTGTTTTCCAGCTTTATGTCTTTAACAGACAGCTTAATATTTATTTCAGAGTGTTCTGCTTGAACTGTGTTGTTAATCATTTATAGAATATTAATACCTGAAAGAAGTTAAAAGTTAAGAACATTGATACACATTAAAATAAGTTGTTTATTATAGTTTGATCAGTGTGTTAATATGCATTGGTTATAATAATGAATTGCCATTAATTTTCCTCATTAATTTAATTATATTTTTCACTTTACAGGCTCAAAACCCCACTCCCTCCTCTCATCCCAGTCCTGCCTTGACATCCCATCCCCATTCCTCCCATGGGTACCCACTCACCCTGGTATATCAAGTTGCTGTAGGACTAAATGCATCCTCTCTCATTAAGTGCAGGCAAGGCAGCCCTGATACAGGACAGCAAACAGAGTCAGAGACAGCTTTTGCTCTAATTGTTAGGGGAACCACAGGAAGACCAAGCTGATCATCTGCATGGACTGAACGTAGGACCCCTACACAGAGGTAACCCAGATTCAGAAAAACATTCATGGTATGTACTCTCTTATATATATTAGCCATAAAGTACAGGAAAGCCACAGACCCAAAGATAAATTGAAATTATTAAGGAAATTTTATTTAAAATTGTAATGGTGCTTTATTGGGAACTAAAAAGGGGGCCCTGGGGAAGAGGAGAATAGGAAAAGGCCCACACCCTGCCAGAGTTCCACCTATTCTCTGGTTAGTCAGGCATGGGAGGGCTGCTAACTACCTTCCACTCGTCCCTGGGTGGGTATTCCTCTATCCCACTCTTCAGGGGATGGCCAAGGGGCAGCCCTACCTAGGATTCCTTGCTAAAGAAATGGGGTTATAAAAGAGAGGGATGAGGGAAGAGGTTCCCAACACCTGCGAGAGTGGAGCCGCAGATCCTGAGCAGAGACTCTCTATGGTTTAAGAGCTTTTTTATAGAAATGCAGGGAGAAAGAGAGAAGGTAGAAAGAGAGAGAGAAAGAGAGAGAGAGGAAAGGCTGGAGAGAGAGAGAGAGAGAGAGTAGGAGGGAGAGAGGAGAGGAGAAAGGATAGGAGAAGACAGAGAGATGAGAGGAGAGAAGACAAAGAGAGGGGAGAGAGGTTGAGAGTGAGGGGTAAGAAGTAGACAAGTGAGAGAGTAAGAGGTAAGAGAGTGAGGTGGGGCTAAACAGCCCTTTTTGTGGTCTTCACCGTTGCTAGGTAACTGGGGAGGAGTTTAGCCTGAAGGTCAGAAGCTTGGGCCATTGCCTACGTGACTACTGACCATGCTTCTCTTGTGGTGACTGTGGGGGATGGTAACTTAGGCAGGGGCCAGAGTCCCTGGAGCATAAGGGAATGCCTACAGTGTCATGAAGGTGAATTAACACCATTCCAGGGGTTCAGACCTCAGCTCAACTGGAGACCAGTCTGAAATTCCTCACATTGTTTACCAAAAATATAAACACATTGATGCTTCTGAATCTATAAATATTTTCAAGATTTGAACATGCACCTTGTTTGAAGGAGAGCAATAATAAATCAAACCTGGTGCTTTATGGCTTGTACATTTCTGTCTATCTTTGAAATTCAGTTCTATATGATCCAGATTAAAACTACCAATTTGGTTCTTTACAGGTCAAATGCAAGAGTGACAGGCAGGGTGGATAAGGGTCACAAAATGCAGATGTAAGAAAAATGTAAGCATTGGGGTTGAGGTACAGATAAGTCGGTACAGTTCCAACACTCAACCTTCTGCAGACAGCTATTTCGATAGCTTTTGACTTATGAAAATAGTGCTCTTTTATGCTAACTTAGATGATGTTGGAAGCTCATTTGTAGTGGTAAATTATATTAAGGTACTGTCTGCTTAGCCTGATAGAAAAACACATTAGAACTGTTTTCCAAAGACAAAATATTGTACATAGAATTCTTATTTATTTCTTCAGTTTACTTTCTATTTGACTTGGAAAATAACTCAAACTCAGTGGTTTCAATTATATAAATCAGTTTACTAATAATGTGAACTTTGTTGTGACTGTTGTGAGATGCAAATGGTTTTAGTAAGCATTACTGGTTTTTCATAATAAACTGTATATCGATATATGTTAAATACTTTATTATTTATATATGACTTTAAAGATTTGTTCATATCCTATATAGTCTTTCTTTCTTTCTTTCTTTCTTTCTTTCTTTCTTTCTTTCTTTCTTTCTTTCTTTCTTTCTTCTTTCTTTCTTTCTTTTTGGGTTTTGTTGGTTTGTTTGTTTGCTTTGGTATGAAACAAGGTCTTACAGCAGCCAAGCAGGGCTAGAATTTGAACTCAAACCAGCCCCCCCCCCACCGGGGGGGGCTTTCAAATGCTAGATAGATGTACACTTATTTCTGACTTATGTCAACTAGCCAACATCTTCCAGTTGCACTTCCTAAATTCACCACCTGTATTCATGGAAAAGTGATCTCTGTAGCTGTCCTTTGTGCCTGGGGAACCAGCATGAGCCTCGAATCCAAAGAGGATCTTTACCTAATGTCTTGTAGCCATAGAGCATGCCACTGATCTAGGTGAAGGTGGAAGTCCTATAACAACCACCTTCTTGTGCTTGAACAATCAGGTCCTTATCGCAGAAAGAACATATATCAGATTAGGGTGAATTAATGATGCTTATGATCAAATACATTGCGATAAAAAGGGCTTTACCTAACTAATATTCACCACTGAAGGATTGCCATCTGAATATTTGCATTTCTTTCTCTGTAATTTGTTCCCATCCATTCCTTCACTCTTCTGGCCTGGTAACCTCTATCAGCACTTTGTAATATGGAATTAGGAAAGACTTGAAAACTATATATCACCCAATTCAATAATCTTTTATTTTCTACTCTGAAAAAAAAAATCAATGTTTTATACATTTGAACTGAATTGTGGTTTTTTGTTTTCTTCATTTTCAGGCAAAAAACTTGATGAGAAAAAGTTATCATTAATCTTTAACTTGAATTTTAAAGTGATAAAAGAAAGTAATAATGACCAATTCCTTGTCTTTGTGAGGACTGCTTATATATAATGTCTGTGCATTCAATTCAAACCCTACAACAAAAACAAAAAAATAAAAATAAACTTTCATTAAATTAAAAATGAGCATTTGCTGTAAATAGCAATGTCTCCATGTTTTCATTGTGTGATTCAAAACGGAAATAACAATTACTACTATTTTATCATTTTCTGTTTTCAAATGTACATTGCACTTTCAAGTCCATTTCCAAAATGAAATAATCTCATCAGAATTTATAATCAAAGGATGTGAAAACAAACATCATCCAGACAGATATCATGGCTAATATTACTTTTGGGAAGACAAATGTTACAATTGTGGCTATCTTCACAATGATCCCCAGTTGATAATGGACCTGAGAAGCAGTTTCTACTCTATGGGCTTCTGAATACTACTCAGATAAACTCAGCATTTTCCATTATCTTGCAATATATTGATGAATTTATACATTTTGAATGTTCGTGTCTGACACGTGGATATGAAATCAGATATGTTAGTTAATAAAATGTCTATTCTTCAGTGAGGTCTACATCTCGAGTCTTTTTCAATGTATTGGGCTTTGTTGTATTCGTAGTAATCTTCAGCTGTGGTGATGCAGCAACAGATGACCCAGAAGCAGATGACTAACAGTGTTGGCAAACCACAGAAGCCAGGAAAGCTTTTAAGGCACAATGAAGAATTTTAGAGTTGATGGATTGCCAGTAGGTCCAAAGTAAGTTCAATGATCTGTTCCTGGCCAAAGACCTCTACTTTGACGGCATGTTCAAGACCAATTTCAGCTCTTGACATTTTAAAAGTTAAATGAGGATCATTTGTGTCAAAATCCCGGAGTTCCTGAGTAAGCTGTATAAACTTTTTTTTTTTTTTTTTTTTTTGAGCTAGATATTTTCAAAATAAAGAGTAAGGTATGGGCAGCAAGAGCAGTATATGTTGAGTGACCTACACACATACAGACACAAACACACACATACACACACATGAACTCATTTAAAAACAGATTTATTTGTTTATTTTTCGATATAAGTACACTATAGCTGTCTTCAGACACACCAGAATAGGGTATTAGATCCCATTACAAATGGTTGCTTAGAATTAAACTCAGGACCTCTGGAAAACTTTCACTGTTTTTAACTGCTCAGCCCCACTTTTAAAATTTCTAATACTTTAAATGTATATCCTGGTGTTTATAACACTAAACTCATTAAAAAGGGAAGAATTCAATTGACAAGAAAGAAATGTTTTCAAAAATTAAACTTGGTATAAGAAAGCAATTGTAAATAATGATTATGTGTAAGCAGCCTGACTTTTAATCATAGTAAGTTTCTTGTTATGTTGCATGAAAACATCCTGGACATTTATTCTCACAGTTTTTGCTAAGACGTATGTAACTGTTCTTTTTGAAAGCAAACCAACTATTGATGAGGAAGATGATCTTTGTCCAATTGTCCTTGTTACCTAAAGGATGACCTCAAAAATAAATATATTAAATGCTTTAGCTAGTAAATCATTTTCAAAAAAAGAAAAGAAAAAAGTAAAAGACAAGAAGAAAGAAAGAAAGAAAGAAAGAAAGAAAGAAAGAAAGAAAGAAAGAAAGAAAGAAAGAGAAAGGAAGAGAGAGGGAGGAAGGAAGGAAGGAAGGAAGGAAGGAAGGAAGGAAGGAAGGAAGGGAGGAAGGGAGGAAGGAAGGAAGGAAGGAAGCAAAATGTAAAAAACTCAGAGCCAGAACTGACCTAGCACGTCTTGTACATTCATGAATACTATCCAGTGTACACTGGGGACTCCAAAACACTGAATTTTCTCAGTGTGTTCAAGATTATAATACAACAGGTTAAAACACATGAGATTCTGAACTGACATTGAGCATACATCAATATATAGAAAAATAATTGTTCAGTATGTGAATAGCTTCTCAGATACAATAAAGACTTCATTTCCTAGTATTTTTGGCACTAGAGAATTTACTGTTCATTATACAGTTGGGGAGAAAGACATGGTTAAGGGTTGCCTAGAATCACGGTGGATTGAATATCTCAAGGCAGTAGCAAAGTGCAATTTCTGTACCAGGAAGAGAGTGTAATTTGCATAGGGGGCATATAATCAAAAACAAAAGATTCTTGACTCTTCAAATTAAACCACCCTGTGTTCTTTAAAAAGAAAGACTTAGGAACAGCATCACATTGGAAGAGTTAATAATACAGCTCAGATATAGAACAATTGATAGGTTACCAACCATATATCTGTGATTCCTAAGCAAAATCATATAATTTAGTAAAACCCAGTTGATGTTGTCTATTCAGTTCATGCATGCATATAAAATGTATATAAAAAATACTGTTCAGTCTATTTAAAGCTAACTAAATGCATCAATTAGCACACCATAGTTAAGTTTCTCTTTAGTTTTATGTAGTATTAAAAGAACCAAGCTTTGAGAACAGAAGAGGACATGCCCTAGGGAAGAGCACACCACTTGATTGTGTAGTGTCAAATGGTCAAACCTAGAGTATTATGTACACATGCACATAATATACAAGTAAACAAGTAAATCTATATAGACCCAGCAGGTTATAATTGAGAATATATATATATATATATATATATATATATATATATATATATATATGAATGAAAACTTACATGTATGAAATAACAATTGATGATAAAAGAAGCCATGAGTGTGGAGGGTAGTAGGATGGCTTCATGGAAGAGTTTAGAGGAGGATAGAGAATTTAAGTGCAATCTCAAATTAAACACCCCCCCAAAATAAAGAAGGTTAATATCTTAAATTCAATATTTAGAGTCAAGTTCAAAATAACCATTGACTTTATTGCCAATTTATATGAATATTATAATAATGTAAGTAGCCTCCTGTTTTTCTTTCTTTTTGTGTTTTATATTTAGTTTTGTTTTGTTTTTGAGGCCAAGTGTTGCTATTTTACACACACTATTCTAAATGTCACTAAGTATCCTTGGCCAGCAGAACATTCCCATTCCCAACCCTGCCTACCAAGTACTGGTAGGAAATGTGCTCGCCACATGCAGTATAGTCAACATTCTTTAAGGTAATTTAAAAATATTACTGGTTCAGCAAATTATTTTCATATTTACTTGAGACTAGAAGTCTTAAATAGTGAAATAAAAGTTTTTTTTTCTCCTCCCAAGTTCCTATTAGCATCACAGAATGGCAATCAAAGCACAAATCATCTGGTTTCCTCGATATCTGAACCCAGCTTTGGTTTCCCTCACTGAAGAAGAGACCAAAAAGTCCAGAACACAGTCTGTGCAATTGTGTTTTCTTTTGCCTGCTCTAAGTAGCTAGAGTCAAGTAGACCAAGACCATTGTTTAGGGACAGGGTTCTTGTAAATTCAAACTCATGGGACCTGACCATCAATTGAAGAGGCTTTCAGGAAAAGAAACAAAACAAACAAAGAAACAAACCAACCAAAAAAACTTTAGCTGAATGGTACTTAAGGAAAAAGCCTTTTACATGAATCAGGTAATTAAAATGGTAAGTCACAAAAGCAAATTATAAGTGTGGCATGATTAGATTCCAAAGATTTTTCTTTCCTCGTGCTTTCTTTTGAAGCTAATCTTTCATTTTTCTTAACATTCTTTGATTCTAAATAGAGAAAGAAATTATCAATTGTAAAAGGAAAGGTATCATTACTTGTCCCCAGTGTTACTGGCATCAAGGTTGTGTGGAAAGAAAGCAGCAGTGTGTTCTTTGGCTAATCTACTTTTGACTCATTTAAATCACTGAGTAACATTTCCTTCATTTATTATGCAGAAGAGGAACTATCTTCCTCAGGAGTCATTTCAAGGATTAAGCTTAGTAATAGGCTTATGTTAAAAGGACTTGCCATTTGACTATACAATCTGTCTATGTGAAATGTAGACAAGGATTTAGAAGACTGGTGACTGCCATTTCTTTACATAAGAATAAAGGTGGGTTTTCTGCAAGGAAAGTGAAAGGCAAGGACAGAAAAGATGAAAATTAAAAAAATAATAACAACCTTCACATGAACTTCCTATCTGTCAGCCCGTGAGAAAATCTGAAGAAAATAATATGCAACATTCAAACCAATCATTTGAGGATACTTGAAACAAAGGCAATACCTTCATTTGTTTATAATTATGGCAGTGGTGAGTTAACTCTTGTCTTGCTTGTACGAGGCAAGTATTTTACCAGTCAGCTATATTGCAAGCACATAAAAAAGCAGAACTTTTTAAGAAGTGCATTAAGTAACAAAATATAACAACAAATGAAAGGTTTAAGTCATTTCTGACTGTTCATAGAACTCAGTCTATGTGCATTTAGAACACTCAGAAACATGGCTGAGTTCTTCCACATCAGAGGTAATAAGGGAACACAAATACCTATGCCAGTCACAATTTCTGACACTTGGAATTGACAGCAGTAACTGCAAAAAAAAGCTCAAATATACCATCTTCATGTTGTAAACATTATGGGTCATGTGCATTCCTGGAGTAGGAAGATGACAAAGAAGACCAGATGTAGGAGTGTGGTCTTTAGAGAGACAACTGTTAATAAATAAGCATAGGATACAGCATGAAAGAAAAGTTCTGAACATTAGATGCCAAAAGTCACCACACTTAAGGGGCAAAGGTCAGTATTTTAAATATTACAAGTCCCATATACTTACTATGAACAAGCCTTTAAAGAATAAAATAGTAAAGCTACAGTCTATCACGGGAAACATCTTATTAAATATCACCAATCTATATAGTGTTCATATACTATAGCTATATATTTAATTAAAAAGTAGGCTGGCACAAAATTAGGATTTAATATACAATAAGGAGGTTAAAGGGAAAACATAAATTAGATAGGTCATGAAAAGAGTGATAAAGTGAAAATATTATAAAGATAAATTTTCTGTCAAAGTGGGAATGGAGCAGAAAAAAAGATAAAGTTACCATGATTGGGAATGTAAGAGATATTATCACTAGGGACATCGAAATTCCTATGATGCTAACTGACATGATTGTCATGACATGAGAGGTAAATAAAACATCTCAATCTATACTCAATGATAAACAACCACTTCTGTCAAGGTAAATGGATGGCTCTACTGGATAGAAACTTAATCTGGCTATGCTTCTTTAGATTATTTGTTCTGCAAGACATGTGAGAATTTTTTTTCCCTTTCATGCTATGCATGAATGTACTCATTTGTTTTCTCCCAAGATCACCCTGAGTTCAAAGTATTCTTTGTATTAATAAACATCAGGTTGAAAAACAAAAGCAATGAACAACAGCAATAACAAGAGCAAAATCAAACAAAAACATCCCCGGGCTTCCTGAACATACATTCAACAAAGTGGGGAATTGAACCAATTTCCTAAGACATGAATTACCAAGAAATCTGAAGTTCCTGAGGTCAGTGAACAAAGCAAGGTTATATAATATAAAGCATAGGTTTGTAGTTAATCAGAAATCTGTTAAACACATTTAGTTTCAATTTCAGTCTCCCAAAACATGAAACTATAAGAACTCAAGAGTTCTATCTCTTTTGTAATTTCTCTTAACCATTTAAATGCAATGTCATGCTAGAAGGTAGCTCAGCTTTAGAGTGCTTGCCCAGTAATCNAGCTCTTAAGTAGTTCTCTAGAGAGATTCCAATCTTCACTGTCAGAATATCAAATATGAATTAGAACCAGCAGTCCAGTTCAATCAACAAACACCAAACATGAATCAGTGGCAATGGCTCTATCTAGAAGAAACCACAAGGCTCTGCCAAATTGGCATGAGTCTGTAGAAGTGGCAGGAAGCAGTGGAATGAATACAAAGGGAAATTCTTTGGTACACTTGTGCAAGGTGAGCTAGAGAAAGCATTGTTTGTGAAAACAAGGCATGCTAATTTGAGAGCTTCAATCATTGTCTGTTGGGTTCTACTCATACTCTTTCCAAACATCACATGTCCTCTCAAGTGTCTGTTTCAGCAAAACATACTATCATAAGACAGCTTCCAGAAAATCATCATATGACACAACTGAGTCTCCAAAGAAACCAGAGATTTCCACTTTATGACCCATGTGTTGGTGCTGCAATTTGAACCTGGTTTCTCTGGAACAGCAACTTCTCACCACTGCGCCATCTCTCTATGCTCAGAAAAAAATGCTGTTTTTCTTGATTGAGTTTACATTTTTTTAATAGAAAATAGTCTCCCTTTCCCCAAGTACTCCTGAAATATTCTTAATTTAAAAGGAAAATGTACAAAAAAAAAAATAAAAGCATTTTACCAGCAAAATACTTTTTGCCTGAGACCAAGATTAAGGCAAAGAAGTCTATCCTTTATATTCCTACTCAGTTAAATATTAGAAAATCTTGAAAAATATGATAAAGTAAGAAGTAACAAGAATAATATTTGGGTTGTAAGGAAGAAATGTTTGTCACTATTTACAGAGATCATTATGCAGAAAATAGTAAGAAATTTGAAGCTCCTGACAGTTAGCATAACAATGTCATTAGTCAGGAGAGTAACACTTAAAAACTCACTCAACTATATGGGCACTAGCACAGAAAACTGTATAACCAGAAAAACTCCAAGTTGATCTAAAATAATGTGTAAGATTGTATTTTTCAAAATAGCAAAATATTAATGAAAGGAATCAAAGGGAGTCAAATTAAAGGAAAAAAATATTATGTTTACAGATTTGAAGTATCATGTCAGGTATGCCATTTTTCTCTAAACTGATCAATAACCTCATACTTCTGATGAAAGCATTAGTGGACACTTTGTAGATACAATTAGCTTATTCTAAACTTGACATGAAAAACAAATTTTATATGAATCATAACTTGCAATGTGACTGACTCCTAACTGTAGTTATCAATAGATGGTAGCATTCTTGACAAGATGAACACAGAGGCCATAGACCATTCAGTCTGCCAATTTACTATCTCCTGATAATTGACATGGGGAGGAGTCACCATAGTCAACATGTTCTTTTAATCCTTCCTTCATTCCTTTGTTCCTTCATTCCTTTTTCCTTCCTTTCTACCTTGCTTGCTTCCTTCCATCTTGTCTTCCCCCAACACCATTTTGTGGGAGTATTTGGTCTTAAACCTATAACTCTTTAAACTAAAAAAGAAGGCCAATTTAAAGCAAAGTCATTGAAAGGCCTGGAAATGATTTGTACAAAGAGGAAAATATCTATGGCAAGTAAACCTGTGAGAACATGTCTGATAACTTTAGTTTCCAAGAAACCACCACTTTAACAGCATGAAGATGAGTAGTATTAGAATAGCTAAAGATAACATTTGAAACATAGAGGAGTGGGCTTGGTGTGTTTTCAGTGCAAAAATGATACAGCCACCCATGGATGTGATGATGCTATTTCCTATTAGATTAAACATACACTTACATAATCTAACAACACTACCATGGGTATTAATTATATAATAACTGATGCTGACTCTGAAGTATTTAAAGTCAAGTAGACTTTTGCCAAGACTTGAAGCTTTTTTTTTTTTTTTAGATTTATTATTATTATTAAGTACACTGTAGATGTCTTACCAGAAGAGGGCGTCAGATCTCATTACGGGTGGTTGTGAGCCACCATGGGGTTGCTGGATTTGAACTTAGGTACTTTGGAAGGGCAGTCAGTGCTCTAACCCTCTGAGCCATCTAACCAGGCCATCCTGAGGCTTTTGTTACATTGAAACTAGCATGTTGACAGAGGCCAAGCATACTAGGAAATGTTCAGATACCATCTCAGTTATCATTTCTCAAAAACATCAGAAACACTAAGAATAGTAAATGTAAAAGCTGTATCATGAAAAGACACATGCACAAATATTCATTTCACCTGAGAGGAAACAACTCAGATACCACTCAACTGCTTAATGAACAAACAAACAAAAAACCTGATGCTCATCTCTATGATGAACTACATCTCAGAAATATTAGTAATCAAAAGAATAAATTATTGATGTATAAAGCAACAAGGATTGAGAAAAATCGTACTAAATGAAACGCAGCAAAATATATATCATATATAATCCTATCTATAGTGCATATTCTTTTTTGTTGTTCTTCTATTTCTTTCTTTTTTTCTTTTTTATTAGATATTTTCTTAATTTACATTTCAAATGCTATCCCAAAAGTTCCCTATACCCTCCCCCTGCTCTGCTCCCCTACCCACCCACTCCCACTTCTTGGCCCTGGCGTTCCCCTGTATTGGGGCATATAAAGTTTGCAATACCAAGGGGCCTCTCTTCCCAATGATGGCCGACTAGGCCATTTTCTGCTACATATGCAGCTAGAGACATGAGCTCTGGGGGTTCTGATTAGTTCATATTGTTGTTTCTGTTATAGGGTTGCAGACCCCTTAAGCTCCTGTGGTCCTTTCTTTAGCTTCTCCATTGGGAGCCCTGTGTTCCATCCTATAGATGACTGTGAGCATCCACTTCTGTATTTTCCGGGCACTGGCATAGCCTCATAGGAGACAGATATATGAGGGTCCCTTCAGCAAACTCTTGCTGTCCTATGCAATAGTGTCTGAGTTTGGTGACTGATTATGGGATGGATCCCCAAGTGGGGTAGTCTCTGGATAGCTCACCCTTTCATCTTAGCTCCAAACTTTGTCTCTGTAACTCCTTTCATGGGTATTTTGTTCCCTATTCTAAGGAGGAATGAAGTATCCACATGCTGGTCTTCCTTCTTCTTGATTTTCTTGTGTTTTGTGAATTGTATCTTGGGTATTCTAAGTTTCTGGGCTAATATCCACTTATCAGTGAGTACATATCTAATGACTTCTTTTTGTGATTGGGTTACCACACTAAAGAATTAACTATACATGGAAAGAAAATGAGCAGTGGTTGGTCGCAATATAGGAGAGAGTTGTAATTATCAATACGGAAACCATATAAAGAAACTTGAGAAAGAAACAGAATAGTTTTCGTGTTTGTATGGAACTATGAATATATTGAAAGTGCATCAATAAAAGCTATTGCCTGTAGATAAGTCTATAAATGAAATTTAAAACACACAAATACTTTTAAATACTAACAAAAATAAGTATATCTTATTAATGATTCCACTTTTTATTCTTTCATTTTACATTTTTCATGTAATGTATTTTGTTCCCATTCTTTTCTCTCTCCCAGCATTTCTCAGATCTTCTTCCCACACACCCAATGTCATGCTCTTTATCTTAAAAACAAAAACAAAAACAAAACAAAACAAAAAGCAAATGACCAGCTGAAAGAACACATAGACAAACATGCCAAACAGAACCTATGAATCTGTATTGTGTTTAGCCAATTACTCTTGAGCATGAAGCCTGTCCTGGAGTATAGTTGACATACTCACTCAGTGCTATTCCACTGGAGAGAAACAAAACAACACAAAACACCTAATCTCTTTCTCAGAAACTATGAATTGCCAGTAGCTTCTTGATTAGTAGTGGGCTTTGTGTCCACTTCCCTTCTCCATGTGTTTCTTAGTGGAATTTGAACTTGAACTTGTTTTCCCTTATTAAAGAAGTAGCCCCAAGATGGCTTTGGGTCTCCAATCCTCCAGCCACAAGTTTCACATGTATTAGCAAAATAGCTATGATTAATCTTACCTCGTAGTGTCATAATTGAGTATTTTATTTTTCTTTAAATTATTTTTTATTAATCATTTCATTCATTTACATCTCTAATGATATCTAACTTCCCGGTTACCCCTTCACAAACTGCCTGTCCCATATCTTCCCTCTCCTCTTTCCTCTTTTCCTCTATGAGGGTGCTCCTCCAGCCACCCATCCTCTCCCGCCCTACTGCTCCAGCATCCCCCTATGCTGGGACATCAAATCTCCACAAGGACCTTGCCTCCCAATGATATCAAACAAGGCCATCCTTTACTATATATGTATTTGGAGCTGTGGATCACTTCCTGTATACTCCTTGGTTGATGGTCTAGACTCGGGGAACACTGGGTGGTCCGGCCAGCCAACATTGTTCTTCCTTTATGGTTGCAATCCCCCTCCGCTCCTCCAGTCCTTCTCCCAGCTACTCCACTGGGGTCCCTGAGCTCAGTCTGATGGTTGGCTCCAAGCATCCATATCTGCATTGGTCAGTTTTTCACCCAACCTTCCAAGGAACAGCCACACCAGGTTCCTGTCAGCAAACCCCTCTTTTGGTGTTTGCAGCCAGGATGGATCCCCGGTTAGAGCAGTCCCTGGATGGCATTTCCTTCTGTCTATGTTCCATGTTTTATCTCTTCCTTTCCTTCCGACAGGAACATTTTTGGGTTAAAAACTTTGAGATGGATGGATGGCCTCACCCTTACCAGAGGCCATGCCTATCTACTGGATGTGGTCTCTACAGATTCTGTCTACCCTTCGCGGCTCATTTTGGCTAAAGTAAACACTATTAGAAGGGATGGAAAGATGTCATAGCATTAAAAGAACTTGTAGCTGTTTTGGACCATGTGTCTGGTTTCTAGAAGGCTCACGACCACCTATAACTACAGTTCCCTGCAATCTGATGTTCCTTTTGTCCTCCAATTGTCACATAGATAAATGTGTCATACATATATGCATACACCCAAAAATAATAAATAAGTCTTAGATGAATAGGACTATCAGACTATGGAAATTTCACTATGAATTCAACTCTCCATAGAATTAACCTTTTTTCTCTTCTGGAAAATTAAGTTAATATCTCTGATCATCACTATGCTTATCTATAAAGTGGGAATAAAAATTAAACACCTTTCAAGTTTATTGTAAATCCTACATTAACATAAAATTAGATACTTCTGAGATTGACTTGCAGATTAAAAAAGCACTATGTATCATAGATTTTCTTAACTGTAAGAAAAAATATAATGTATGTATAACAAAGTTTTAAACTATTTTTAAAACTATTTTAAACTGTGAGACTTTCAGATTTATCTAAGATTTAATAATTTTGGTAAAATATCCTAAGAATTTCTTTTTATGCCATAATAAATAAAAACCACATCGGTTATTACTAAATACACTATATCTTTTAATAATGTGTGTATCTTAATCACTTTATATTGATAGACTTCTCATGAAATCCATCAATACAACATTTATTTTGTATATAATACGTTATTAATGCTTTTTTATTTCAGAAAATATATATGTAAAAGTCCTTTTTAATGACCTGATGGTTTAATGTATATGTATGTATGTATGTATGTATGTATGTATGTATGTATGTATGTATATTTGTTTGTTTGTAGATTTATTGTATATCCATGTCTTACTGTAGAGGATCAGATCATTTCTAATTTTATTTTTTAATTTATTTATTAATTTATTTGTTTGTTTTGTTTTTTGAGACAGGGTTTCTCTGTATAGCCCTGGCTGACCTGGAACTCACTCAGTAGACCAGGCTGGACTGGAACTCAGAAATCTGCCTGCCTCTGCCTCCCAAGTGATGGGATTAAAGGTGTGCGCCACCACATCTGGCTCATTTCTAATTTTATAAAGGTCAGTCCAATTTTGTCCTACACACTTAACTTTATTTTTAAGCCTTATCAAAAAATAGTTTTTAGAATTTTTCACTATTCTTCCATCAATAAATGTTTTATGAATGTTTTTATTTCAGAAATAAAATCCTATTGATGTTCAACTGTGGTATATGAATTATCCTTTAAAAACTCCACATCACATGAGACAGCTATATCAGGGCCTTTTCAGCAATATCTTGCTGGTGTATGCAATAGTGTCTGCGTTTGCTGGTAGATTATGGGATGAATTCCCGGCTGCAGCAGTCACTGGTTGAACCATCCTTTTGTCTCAGCTCCACACATGATCTCTGTAACTCCTTCAATGTGTGCTTTGTTCCTAATTATAAGGGGCAAAGTGTCCACACTTTGGTCTTCTGGCAAACACAGAAGTGGATGCTCACAGTCAGCTATTAGAAGGAGCACAGGGTTCCCAATGGAGGAACTAGGGAAAGTACTGAAAGAGCTGAAGGGGTCTCCAACCCTATAGGTTGAAGAACAATATAAACTAACCAGTACCCCCAGAGCTTGTGTCTCTAGCTGCATAGGTAGCAGAAGATGGCCTATTGGGCCATCATTGGGAAGAAAGACCCCTTGGTCATGAAAACTTTATATGCCCCAGTACAGAGGAACGCCAGGGCCAAGATATGGGAGTGGGTGGGTAAGGAAGCAGGGCAGGGGATGGGAAAGGCATATCCCTTGAAAGCCCTATTGTAAACTTTACATTTACTTCTTTTATAAATTATTTTTAACTTTTTTTTGGAGGTGTAGTGTTCGATTTATACGAAAGTTTGTCTTGTACCATCATTGCTAATTTAAAATCTTATTTTAAACACAAAAGTTCTTTATTTGTGTGTATGTATGTACATATATGTATGTATATATATATAGTACACACACACACACAGTACACACACACACGCAAATACACACACACACACATACATGTATTCCAAATAGATCATTATGTCCACTTATAACCTCTCTGAAGACTAAAACGTGGAACTTTATAGGAAGCAGTATCAGGCACTGTGCTCTGCATTGCTCCTCTGATTCCCAGGACTAGACAGTAGTAGAAGATGAGCCACCTATTCTGCAAGTGGATGCATCTTCACAACACAACATCACTCTCCTTGTTGGCCATGCCAAGGGTCAGTCTCCAATCTTTGAGACTTAAAAGAACACATGTCAAAATTATTTGTGCTACATCTCAAGGGCTAAGGATATGATTTCAAGAAGTCTGAATTCTAAACAATAGTAAAATCTCTCTGACAATCCATGGTCTGCTACAATACAGGGTATTCAAGACTAGGAAGTTTGTCTGAATGACTTTACGGAGAATGCTCATGAAATGCTCATTATAAAACGCAAGTAAAGGACTTTTGAATATATATATATATATATATATTCAATTTTTACTTAACATAAGGTGCAATTAAATCCTTCTAAACTGAAATTTTAGTTATGCTATATATAAGTGTCATTTATCTACATGATAAAAGATGAATAAACCTGAGGCTCATGTTTATCATCTGTGGCTGAGACATATTATTGCTTCTTCATACTACTTAAAATGTAGTGTATGTTAGTAAGTCCACAAACTGGCTCTTCATAGTAAGGTGGATTTATTCAATTCAGAATGATAGGCTACTCTCTTCCCATACATTGAATAAAAGCTTCACTTTTTAATAGAATTCTAAGTCTTTGTTGCATTGTGCAATTTAGAAACTTGTCCTTTAAGATTTATGTAAACTCTGCCAACATTATTTCTTATAAAGGCCATTATATTTCAGCAGCTGTAAAGAAAGTTATCAAACTTAGATTAATCATTAAAAAACTCTCTAACACAAATATTATTGTTGAAATAGTTTCCTGTAACATTATAAAATTCTAAGTGCCAAATAATAATTTTTGGTTAATCTGACATAAATAAATGTCTTCAAGGATTGTTTTGACTTGGCCAGTGAGTTTAAAGTTAGGCAAAGTCAGGAAAATTGAGTAAGGTTTGTAGGAAGACATGATTAACATAAATTTACAGCTGAGCTTAAGTTTGCTGAAATTGATGACCCACTTGTTAGTGTGGGATGAACTCTCAGGGTGTATTGAGTTACTCCACTCAGGGTCATATGAGGCTGTGTGGGAACTCCCCCATTTGACCTTTGTTCAGTGAGGCATCACAAATGTGCAGCATTGTACTTCCTTAGAAAGCAATCTCAATAGACTCAAAACATTTCAGCCTCATGCTGACTGCTACCCACAGCCAGCATAGTTAAGTTACATGCATCTTTCAATGTTAAAACAAGGGAAAATTGGGGGAGGGGACATATTTCTCATGCATTAGCATCTTAAGATTCATTTTTTTTTCTGGATAACTAATACAAATTTAGTAGATCATATTTTAGAAATTGAAGGAAAAATAATTTCATGTCCATATCTTTAATGTTTAGAAAACCTTAAATCATTATGGCAAAACAAATGAGTTCTTTCAAAGTAAGTGTGCCACACCACATCAATTAGATCTACAGACAATGATGGAACACATCTTGGAATGTTTATGAGCATTTCAAATCTTACCTGAATCTTAAATATTTGCACATCTCTACATAAATGTACACCATATAGACAGACAGGTCCTAGTGTCTCAGAGTCATATAAAATCATGTTGAGACCCAGTATGCATCACTCTATATATATTTTATTTCTGTATGCAAACAGTAGATTTGATTAAGTAGTGAAAGTATGGTATTGAGTGTAAATATAAACAACAGGAACAATGTGAAGTCTGCCATGTTTTTAACCTACTTACAGCTTTATAAATATTTATAAATGTTTAACATGGAAAAGACAGAAGATAAAGAAATGTAGAGGTAAAGAAGGTATTTAAGAGAATGCAATTAATATTTTATATGTTCATAAGTAAATAATTAAATGCACATATTGGATTTCAATAACATAATGAAAGTTCAGTTATATCTTAAATTGTGATATTATATGAAAATAATGACCATTAAAAATTAACTTGTCTGGTCGGGAAAGATGGCTCAGCGGTTAAGACTACTGACTGCTCTTCCAGATAAACTGAGTTCAATTTCCAGGAACCACATGTTGGCTCACAACCATCTGTAATGAGATCTGATGCCCTTTTCTGGTGTGTTTAAAGAGAGTGACAGTGTACTCACATACATAAAATAAATAATTCCTTTAAAAATTAACATGTGTAATGATTATCCAAAAGTAAACGTACTTTTATTCTACAAATATGAGGGATATGAAACTGATCTGTAAAGTTGCTATGCCTTGCCCCCCCATCCCAAAGAAAAATGAATTAACACGAGAATTGTAGAACCTGTTAGGTTCAAATTCAGCACAAGGTGTTTGTACAAAGCAAGAGCTATTCTCCACTATCCATGTGAAGAAGGCCTGGAGATTTAGCTCAGATATACCTACTGAGCCAGCTGGAAAGAATGGAGAAGTTGTTGGTTCATTGGATCCAAACTTCTTCACAGGTCAAATGCTTCTGTAAGGTACCCCGGAGGGGACCTCCTACTCGAGTCTCAGGAGTTCACACACCCGAAGAACCACAAAAGACCGTCTTGATGCAATGAACACGAGGTGTTTATTTCACGGAGCTCCGTGGGCCGACACACTCCCCACGCAAGAGGTAGAAGGGCCGACCCTGAGGCTCGCGAACTATAAGTTTATATAGTGAATGGGGTGGGGGTAGGGAAGATTGGGGTAGGGGATGCGCGGTTTCACACTATCGGCTAGTTCAAACACCAGCAAGAGCCCCCAGGTAGCAGCTATCCCGCAGGGGGTTTTCCTGAGTCAGCGGAGGCCAGGCCAAATGGCCCATTACTCTCTTTGCAAACCTTTTTATCTCTACAACCGGTCAGTACCGGAGTGAATCAACAACTTTGTTTACTTGCCTGCACCTGCCCCAGGCAGGTTTTCTGCTGTTTAAACCATAGGCCTCGTATATTATTTTCTTTCATTCCCCACTTCTTCTGCTGGATAGTTCTAATCTTAGAATCTAAAGGCCTGTATCCTCTTCCCTAGCTATGCTTTG
>LR754040.1:0-15000 GCA_902729485.2 Mus minutoides
AGTTCATACTGGCTTGCTTTAGCTTCTGACTGAATTGCTCTGCTCAGCCAAACTAGCTCATGCAATCTGTTCTCGTCTTCTGGATCCTTCTCATACTCTGGCTTATTCTGTATTCACCTGCAAACTCTTTCTGTAAAACTGTCCCACTAAAATTGCTCTCTCTCTCTCTCTCTCTCTCTCTCTCTCTCTCTCTCTCTCTATCTCTGTGTGTGTGTGTGTGTGTGTGTGTATGTGTGTGTATGTGTGTCTTATTGGTACTACACTCTTAAGTCGACCCTCTTTCCTGTGCTGTTGTCTTAGTAGCTTCTCTTTCCTATGTTCTTTGCATGAGAGTTGGTGTATTCTATCTCTGAGTCATTCTGTCAAACCTTTCTCTGATTTCTCTCTTTGTCCCTCAATTAGATGCCACTATCAAACACAGCTCTTTCCTTCTACAAACTGTATTTATCTCATTGTTGATATTTTGGATTAAAGGAGTATAACTAAAGGCATGTCTGTATTCTGGTCAGAGGGATTGAAGATGTATGTGCCTTCCAGCTTGTCTTTGGATACGATGCCTTGCCAGAGCAGCCATGTTGCTGGATTAACATTTCTCTACAATTTATTTTTATTTTCTTAGATACGAGGTCTTGACTTGTAGAATTATTTGGCTGAAAACCATTTATGTGATCCAGGCTGCTTTCAAACTTGTGGTAATTCCCTTGCCTCTGCCTTCCAAATATAAACCAAAGGATTTTGATTGCTTACCTGTCACTGTCCATGCTAAACACTCTTCTTAATTATTTTGAAATTCATGAATATCTAAAATTTCTGTATTAGGAAAGTTTCTACCTCTCATGCCAGAATCTCTCAAACATTTGTTTTAATCTTTGGGTCTATTTTGCTTTCCTTTATTAAAATTCTGGTCTCCTAGGTACTTTGATGATGCTTGCATACCCGTGACTCCTGTATCCTCTTTCCCTGCTTTCCTTAGAGATGCTTTTCTACACACCTCACACACATGCCCCAAGGGCATATCAAGCTCATATCCAAATATAAAATCATATTTTCAACTCACAAGATAATCTCTTTATCTTGTTCAGTTGCATCACCATCCACTTATTGACCATATCCAGGCTCCTGAGACCACAGGATGTTGTTTCTTTCACCTTATCTATACTGAACAGGTCACATTCTGTTTTCCCTCTCAACTAACTTCAGATTGTACTGATTTGTCTATCTCATCTATTTCTGCTTAAATTTAGCCCACACAAAATTCAATAAGTTTAACACAGTAACTTTGTCATTTTGGTCCTCTATTCTAAACATCTTTTTAGTTTATTATAAAATGTATTTACTATTTCCATGTTTTAGCCTACTGGGCAAAGCACAAACCCCAGTATAGAGATGATATTCCATTTCTCCCAGTGTCATCCTCCAGCATTTGTTTTCAAACTAAGATTATTTCAGCTAAAACACAATTATTGGATCATACTCATTTGCACAGTGGGCATTTGAATTTTGTTTGTCAGTGTTCAGTATTTAAAACATTTTGCACTGATATATTTCTATCTATCACCAGAATAGATATTAATGCTGGAAAGCTCTCTTAAGGATAATGACTTAATGATGTTTGAGTGAACTAAACTATCATTTCTCACATTGCTTATTTCTATCTTGCTGTAGTGTATTTATTCATTCACTAGAGAAATATTTATCAAAGTTATATGTGTGTGACTGTGTGTTGGGTTATGAGACTCAGAAGTAAAATATTATTACATGTAAGTTCCAGGGATTCTCATTTAAAGAGAAAATATTCACAAAATAGTTCGGGGCTGGAGAGATGATTAAAGGATCTCAATTTGATTAGTATCATTTACATTTGGTGGTTCAAACTTCTTGTAATCCTAACTCTGGAGATGCTAAGAAGCTCTTTTGTCCTCTGTGTTTAGAAACCCGGACAGAGACAGGAATATAAGCACTTATTTAAAAGTTAAATTAGTAAGGTAAGCTGAAGGGGATGGCAATTCCAGAGGAAGACCAACAGTATCAGTTAATCTGAAACCCTGGGATCTGGCAGAGACTAAGCCAACAACCAGAGAGCATACATGGGCTGGTCTGTGGCCCCAGGAACATTTGTAGCAGAGGAATGTCTTGTATGACCTCAGGGAGAGAGAATGTACCTAATTATGTAGAGACTTGCTGCCCTGGGGAAGGAGGAGAGGCATGTGAGCTGGGACTGTGGGAGTGAATGAGGAGGTAGATGTGTGATGGGTGGGGAGCACCCCTTCAGTGGCAAAGGGGAGGAGAATGGGAGGAAGGACTCAGAGAGGGGAATTGGGAATGGGGTGTAACATTTGGCATGTAAATACATGAAACAATAATAAAGGAAAAACTTTAAAAAGTTTTAAAAATAAGTTTAAAAAAATAAATGATACAATAATAAAAAAAGAAAATTAAAAGAAAATTTCAAAAAAGTTAAACACTTGGCAAGATTCCTAGGTAAACTGTTTCATACATTAAGGGTTTTAAAGACTTCTTTAAAAATGCTGAAATAAGTTAGAAGCTACTGCAGAAAGTTCTGCTCAGTACGGCAGCAAGGAAGACAAATTGTGAGGTCAGGCTGTGTTGTCTTCACTAGGTCCAGAACATAGAACATAGATGCCTTCTGTGCCTTTGCAGTACCTGCTGCTGACTCTCTGAACCTAGGCAGGTCACTGGATGTTATGATATAGAAATACAGGTTCAAGCATTGAGGTTTTTTTTTTTTTTCCTTCAGTACATGGAGTAGTAATGCTATCTTGATAAAGTGGTAAGCAAAACAGTGTTAATGTGGCTAAAACTGTTTGTAATGTGCTAGAATAAAAAGTATTCTCATAATGACAGATAGCATATTTAACTTTAAATGGAAAAGAGGTTTCAAAAGAGTACTTATTGCTCTGCTTCATTCCCTTTACAGAGTATCCAGAGGACCACTATCTTTAATAATAATATGAAATTATTGGCTTGTTTTGCAATATAGTTTTCAGCCATGGCGTCTGTTAGTGTTCAAGATATTAATGCATTCTCTATCTTGGAATAGGGGTGCCCTTAGACTACTTGGAAGGCCATTGCTCTCATCTCCCCTGTCATTCTACCATTTCAGCTATTTCTTAACATCACGAACATGACAACATTTTAATTGCATTATGAATTAAAGCCATGAGCAGGATCTGCTTTTCCTGAACAAAGCCAAGTTCTCTTGGCTGAGACGCTTCTGACTGAGCTCTAAAGAGATACCAACAGTGGGACATGCTGCAGCCAGAGCTAAGCCGTGGACATCTGGCTTCCCATTTGTTATATATGAATAATAAAGCTTGGAGATGAGATGGATGGAGATAGGGAAATTGGTAAGGACAGGTAAATTTGTCTTTGTGCTTTCCTTTTTCTTAATGGTCTCTTTAAGATAATTATTCAAATAGGTGGACATCAGATACATGCTATACTAGATTAAACAGTTCAGTATTTGGAAAGGGTTGTGACAAGACAGACATTTGTATAGGACACAGCCATTTTTCTCTTCTAAAATAAGAGACAGTTAAAATTTATATTCGCAAAACAAAAGCTTGATGCTTTTATTTTAACAATGTAAGGTGTACTGATCATTTGTGACTAGCCATTTTCTGTTTGATTTTAAGGGCCAATTTGTACAGAAAATCTTAAAGAAAAGCATATTTCAAATTTCTGGCTGACTTTGCTGAGTACTTTCTGCTCAATGAGTGATACATCAGGATTTCTACAGCCTCCTTTGCCTTGGATAATTGTGTCCCTTTAAAAACCTAAAGGGACTCATGTGAAGTAGAATTGATCAGTCCTTCTGTATTACTAAGAGTAGCAATAAATTCGTGTATGAAACATTGGTTTCCAGTTAGACTGAGAAATTTGACAGCAACTAATCTTCAGCTAAGGAAATTTCTCAAAGCTGACCTTTGCGTACAAGAATAGTGAGCTCAGTTTTCCTGTTATGGAACAGGAAAAGTACTGGAAAATCTACAATAATAGTCCAACTACATATTGCCATGAATAACCAACTGTCATTATGACAAGTTCAAGTATTGTTCCTTTAGACTTAATAAATATGGTGAATACAATGAGAAAAATCTATCTTATCTGAAAAGTTTCTCCTAAATACAGAGTTAATTATAGCACACCATCCTATAATAAATTAAATTACCTCACCAGAGATAAATATTTAGTTGTAGATTCATTTTCTTAAATGTATAAATTGACATTGTGCGTCTATTAATTTTTAACAGTAGTATTACTTGGAAATAATTAACATTTAATATTTTTGTTTTTGCAAACACATCATACACACACACTATACACACACTCACATACACACATATATACATATACATATATACATATGTACATGTATATTCTGAACAGAATTCTTACTCAGCAGTGGTGTTGGATGCACAATTATGAATCTTAGGTTTACTGTACACCTTTACTAAGCATTTTGTATGCACAGATTAATTTCAAGCTGCAATAAAACTCATCATTCTAAACTCCTGCATAGAATGAGTAGACCAGTGTTTGCCTTCAGTTTTAGCCCACTGAATGGCAGAATCATTATGTGTTAGGGAAGAGATCTTAAGAATGAAAGCAATGAGCAGGAAAATGGGCGAGGATTTTTGGAGAGGAAACTAGGAAAAGGGATGATATTTGAAATGTAAATGAAGAAAATATAAAAAAGAATGAAGGCAATAAATAGAAGAATTAAAGAGCTGTGCTAAGATAATACTTCTTATCTCTTTCTGTCATTTTATTTTATACTGTTTATTCTTTATATGTGATTCCATCTCCTTATTCTTCTTATACCTCTTACATTTCGTTTCAGGTAAGATTAATATATTTGTGTAAAGGCAATAGAGGTGGCTCATTTCTATCTACAAAGCATTTTTCAAAGTCTAATTGCAAAGGACATGGCCATATCAAGGCAGATTCATAGATACCTACAAATAAAAAATAGGATATTGCTAATCATTCTGCAGTATACACCACAATATATACATTACAGAATAAGACTTTGTTAACAAGACTTAGTGATAGCCCTTGGGGCATATTCTTCAGCAAACCAATAGGGTAAATCTGTCCATATTTTCATGTGGCATGTAAAGAAAGTCATGTTTTGCCCTAGTTAATTTTTTGTGCTTGATATTGTTCAATAAATGCAGCAATGTTGCTTAAACTAAAACTACACCATTGTCTTCTTATTTACTTCTTTTGAGAAAAGAATATGAGGACCTATAATTATTGCTGTGGGGATATGTACACAAAGGAAACTATACATAAGAAAAAATGAGCCAAGTCAAATATCATGAACACAAGTGTTAAGTCAGGGGAACGTCTTGGGTTCCATCAAACATGTCTTCCAAAAAGATTTGCCCATAAATTTAGTGTCTTAATAAATTTATGTAATCCCACATTATACACAATTGCATCAATTTCCCAAATGCCAACTCGATTGTCATAATATTATAATTGAAATTCTATGTTGGAAAATGACATAAAATGTTCTGTGAAATACTATGCTTCTAAAGTTAGGAAGCAAAATTTTTATTGAGCACTTTTAATACTTGCTGTCTATACTTGCACCTGGAATAATTGAGAAGGACATTTTTGCTAGATAATATATAGCTTATTTTAACAAAAAGATAACAGCTATGAAAATTAAGTACATGGGGATGTTTCATAGTTTGTTAATTACCAAGTAAATATTGCCAACAATATGTCATTTTAATCCACAAATCTTTATCAACAAAGGTTTTTCAGTAAATATATCACTCTGAGGAACTTTATTGACCTCATTGGTAATTAGATAGTTTGCAAAATTGAAAGCAGATAAAGAGGCTGAAAAGTTTCTTCAAAACACAAAGTTTGAATTTTCTTAACAGTACATAAAAATAAAAATACTTCCAACTTCAATAAATAGATAACAAATTTTATTTGTTTCATTTTTCTTTTACATTTTTTTTGTTATTTTATCTTTTAGGGGACAAAGATTAGCTTATTTGAAGAAAATTAACTCTGTAAAATCTCTAACTTTCATTTGCTAAAAATAGATTTCTATTTTGAATGTGGACTATTTATTGAAAAATGGACTTTTGCATTCATATATATGAAGTCTATCAAGTGTAAGTACCCATAAAAGAAGTTATCCATTTGTTTTGTAAGATATAAATTAACTCATGGGAAAGAAAATCACATCTAATATTTCTTTCCATTTTTTTTCAACTTTTATTAGATATTTTCTTCATTTACATTTCAAGTGTTATCCAGAAAGTTCCCTATATTCTCCCCCCTCCCTGCCCTGCTCCCCTACCCACCCTATCCCACCCCTTGGCCCCGGCGTTCCCCTGTATTGGGGCATATAAAGTCTGCATAACCAAGGGGCCTCTCTTCCCATTGATGGACAACTAGGCCATCCTCTTCTATATATGCAGCTAGAGACACGAGCCCAGGGGGTACTAGTTAGTTCATGGTTATTCTTCCACCTATAGGGTTGAAGACCCCTTCAGCTCCTTGGGTACTTTCTCTAGCTCCTTCTTCCTTGGGAACCTTGTGTTCCATCTAATAACTGACCGTGAGCTTCCACCTCCATGTTTGCCAGGCATTGGTATATTTTCCCCCGAGACAGCTATATCCGGGCCCTTTCAGCAACATCTTGCTGGCATATGCTATAGTGTCTATGTTTGGTGACTGATTGTGGGATGGATCCCTGGCAGCCGCAGTCATTGGGTCCATCCTTTGGATTTAGCTGCACAAATGCTCCCTTTAACTCTTTCAATGTGTGCTTTGTTCTTAATTCTAGGAAGGGGTGACGTGTCCACATTTTGATCCTCCTTCTTCTTGAGTATAATGTGTTTAGTAAATTGTATCTTGGGTAGTCTAGGTTTCTGGGCTAATATCCACATATCAGTGAGTACATGTTATATGAGTTCGTTTGTGCATGGGTACTTCACTCAGGATGATGGCCTCCAGATCCGTCTATTTGCCTAGGAATTTCATATATTTATTGTTTTTAATAGCTGAGTAGTACTCCATTGTGTAAATATACCAAATTTTTTGTATCCATTCCTCTGTTGAGGGACATCTGGGTTCTTTCCTGTTTCTGGCTATTATGAATAAGGCTGCTATGAACATAGTGGAGCATGTGTCCTTGTTACCAGATGGACTGCCCTCCTTCTCAGCTTCTTATAGTTATTTCTTAATTCAAGCACAGGGGTCAGCAGCTTCTGTCCATTGGTTGGTTATAAATATCTGCATCTTGGAGCCTCTCCTTGAGCTAGATCCCAATTTGGGCCTGTCACTGGACTTCGTTTTCCTCAGGCTCTTCTCCATTTTTATCCCTGCAGTTCTTTCAGATTGGAACAATTATGGGTCAGAGGTTTTGACTATGGAATGGCAACCCCATCCCTCACTTGCTGTCCTGTCTTTCTGCTGGAGGTCGGCTCTACAAGTTCCCTCTCCCCACAATAAATTATATCTAATATGTTTTAAGAACTAGTAACAATGACAGAAGATTTCAATGACACCCTTCATCAAACTTATGTGTACTTACAAAGGTAGATTAGCTGCTCTTAAACAATGATTTAAGAGCATTTTGATGATCCCAATTTTACTTAAGCAAACATGACTTTTATGAATTAAATGTCATATGAACTACTGAAAAAAATTAACCAGGTGTGAATGCCCTGGCAAATTTCTTTGTTTGTTTAACATAGTGTTATCTAAAAAGGTTCCCCTTATTTGGTCTTTCATTATTGAAAACTTCTAGACCAATGCTAACTGTTACACAGTGAGATCGATGCCAAGGACAATGATTCTATTCTGTTTCTCTGGTTCTCCTGAAGCGATCTATGTTAATTATTTCATGTGGTTGTTCACATTAAAGAGTTCTGCTAAAGTATAAACAATATGCTTATTCTAGGAAGATTTAACATTTGACAACTTTTAAAAATAGAAAGTGTTCTACACTATGGCATATTTTTTTTTCAAGTTCCATTGTCTTGCTATTTAAAAACATAGAGCAAATGAATATTTCTAATGAATTGAGAAATATGGTCAATATGGCCAAAGGCATCTGAATTCCAAATGCACTTTTGATTCAGCTTCCAGAATATCTTATGATCAATTGAATACCCAACAGAAAACAGGTGCTAAGCGAGCAAGGGCTTATTATTCCAGACTTTTAGAGCCTCTTACTGGGGACAGTGTGTTCATCTCATGGGCAGCTGTTCTGTGTGCCTTATAGAATGAATTTCTATAGCACAGGACAGTTTCCAATTGTGACAACAGAACTAAATAAAGGATCAGGGATGAATCTCAGGGAGACCTTTCCTGAGAAACACAAAGTAACCTGTTAAAATCCAACTTTGCACAAGTCAAGTGATTTATTATGACCAGAGCATTTAAAAAAAATAATTTTTCTCCATTGCTATAGACTTGAGGATTTAAAATCAGGAGGCTATGCCCGGCATGGTGGCACACACATTTAATCCCAGCACTTGGGAGGCAGAGGCAGGCGAATTTCTGAGTTTGAGGCCAGCCTGGTCTACAGAGTGAGTTTCAGGACAGCCAGGGCCACACAGAGAATCCCTGTCTCGAAAAAATAAATAGATAGATAGATAGATAGATAGATAGATAGATAGATAGATAAATAGATAGATAGATAACATAAATAGATAAATAAATAAATAAATGCCTGGCTAGAATGCTCCAGTCAATCCAGAAATAGGTTTAATTTAGGGGCATAAAGTATATTAATATAGAGATCCCAATGTGAACACAGAAAGGAGTGAATGCTAGATTGGTGTAAGGCTGAGATTGCAGGTACACATAGTAAATCAAGTCCTTTAAATTTGTCTTAGGTCATACCAAAGGTAGCATGTTATATGGTTTCTTACCAGATGCATAGGCACTGTTGGTCAAGCATGCATGTTGAGGTCTGCCTCAGTGGACAAATATGATCTTCAAGGTACTCACTTTGTGGTTTGGAGGTAAGCAGATGTAAGGTCATTCTGATCGCATCAGGCTGATGATAGGCTAGCTGACATAACCACTTGCCAGTGCTATTATGTCAGAGACTAAAAGAGAAGAGTGGTCCTGTGCAAAATGACAGTATTCTCCACTGCCAAGGCAAGCAGCACAGTAAAAGTAAGGTTTTGTTGTTGTTGTTTTGTTTTGTTTTGTTTTGCTTTTCTAGAATTGGATGGCTAGGCTTAGTGCCAAACCTACCCTCATCAGAGCGTGATCTTATTGGAGCTCATTAGTCCTGCTTGGTCCTTCAGTAAAGGGGCATTAAAATGACACATGGGATAGGATCTGTAAATTTTTTGTGCTCTTCAAATTTTAGATTGGTAAAATTTGTTATTTGTATGACTAAAGTAACACATGACTACCCAGTCTGATACACTGAATGTAGGACAAATACTTCCAGCTATTTATCATGCACCTGCCTCTCCCTCATCCCCTACCAACTGTCCTCCATGGCAATTAGTCAAGATCTCTGAACTACACTTTGTTAAGATGCAGATATGTTTCCTGTATTCACTACTACATATCCATAGTCTTTGCACTGAGTGCTTTCTTTCCCTTTGATTTTTATTCCACAGAAGACTTGCCTCGGTTTCCTTTTGTTACTGTAAAAAAGTGTCCTGACAAAAGCAATTCAAGGGAGCTGGGGTTTAATTGTGTCTTACTCATCCAGAGGGTTAGCATCCATCATGACAAGGAACACTTGGCAGCAGGAGGGAATGGAACAAGGCAGAAGCAAGAAGCCAATTGCTTATATTGGAGCCTCACTTAGAAGGAATAGAATGAACAAGAAGTAGGGCTGGGACACAAAACATCAAGGCTTACTTCATGCAAAAATCGTTCAAGCATATTTAGCTCACTTATACACTTCCTATAGCTTTTAGCACTAGTCCTTTTTGAGATTCAAGGCAGTGAGAAGGGGGGCAGAACATGCCTTTCACAGTAGCACTTGGGAGGCAGAGGCAGCCTGTGGGTTTGACCTTGGCATAGTCTACATGGTGAGTTCTAGGACTTTCAGGACAACTGAATGAGACTGAGTCTCTAAAAGGCAAGAGTAGAGATACCAGTTAATCTCTTAGCTATACTTCTCTATAAAACCAAGAAACAAGTTGCATAATTCAACATAAAATGGAGCAGAATTTCCAATGTAAAAGGAAGGTCTGAACTCATAACTAAGAAAAATTGGATCCAACATTACCAAATCACAGCAGGGGAAACTCCAAAGTCTGCCATCCCACACCTGCCATTTGGAGCTTATAATAATATTATCTACGTTCAAAAAGGAGTCAGGTAGTCCTGCCCCTGTAGCACTTTTGCCCACAGCATACATAGGATTTTCCATAGGCTGGTTCCACTGGGGAGTTCCAGCTTGCTTCAACAAATGTCTAATGTTTGTCCCTTTGAATGTCCTATGTTCTTCACTGAAAATGTAGGAAAAAAAGGGACAATGTAGAAGTGCTAAAAACAGTAAACACACATACATTGTATTGATCTGTGTTGCTGGATATTGGGAACACATCCATATATTAACAAAGAATGAATTCAGAGTTCTTTCTTGTCTTCCTGCCCTAGAAGAGAGTTATTTCTCCATTGAAAATGGGGAGAAGTCTTCACACACTTGTGAACTGGCTTGTCTGAGACTTTATAATCAAATTTACCACTAGCATGCATTGCCTGTCTTGGGGGCTTGGGTAGGCTGAGGTTCTGAAACCATGAAGGAAGACTTTGTGGCCTTCTCTATCTTGACCTGTAAAACCAGTGCTATGCAAGCAGCATTGTTAAGTTCTGCTGAATTCACAGCACAGAACATGGACCCCTTGTGCCTAAGATGCAAAAGTCTCTATGTAAAGACATCAATCACACTGTATCTAAACTAACAGAAAATAGAATGAATAAGAATTACAAGCAGTTTATAAAACCTTAAGGCACACTCCACTAACACACTTTAGTTACTAGACTGTGTCTCCTAAAGGGTGTACCTCAGGAGTGAATATTGAAACATATGAGCCTATAGGGAACATGTCACTTTCAAACTACAAGACCTAAGGAAATGTGACTTAATTCACTGCTAATTCTTCACACCAATTAAATATGTCTGCATTATTACCGGAGTATAGCAGAAGATGTATTTGTTTCTATTGATGTCTTATACCATGTTATTGAGTTAAGCAAATGTAAGTCTTGTGGCTAGTTTAATAGAGAAAAAAACATATAATTACATATGTGAATTGCTAAGGTTTTAAGTTTTCTTATTATTATTCAAATGTTAGGATTTTAAAATTGTTTTTTAATTATTAATTTGCTTTGTATACTTGATGTTCCTTGTTCTAAAATGAAATTCTAAAAGATAGCTATATGAATTACTAGAGTACAATTAATTTAACTTTATGAAAAAAGTCGATTTAAAACTTTTTTTTTCGTTACTTTTGCTCAGCCCAGCAAAAAAACAAGAATTAACGTAAGAGAATAAACTATGGAGAATTAAAAAGAAGTTATTACTTAATATGGTCATGTAACCCATAATAATTTGTTTCCTATTACAATGTAGGAAAACTGATCTGAGAGGAAATTCACCTTTTAAAAGGAAAAAAATTACTGGAAAAGAAAGCCTAACATTAAATCGCTTTGCTGTGTGATCTGTAATTCAGGTTTATCATGCTCTTCGAATGTCTCTTGGAGGCCTGCTGTCTTCTGAAGGGAAACACTGGAACAGAGGATCTGGGGGAGGGTGATTTTGGGAAGGGGGAAAGAGGAGTGGAAGGAAGGGAGACTGAGGTTGAGTAGCGTTGTAGGAGAGAATACATTTTTTAAAAAGAGAAAAAAAATATTTATACAAAATATGCAACCCCTAGAGACCAACATTTATTTAAAGATACTATTGAAATCTGCTTTTCTAAAGCATATATAGACATTAATAGTCATCAGGATGATGTTGATATTCATGATTTTTTATACGTCATATTGACATTTTGAAATCATGGGAGAAATCATTAATAGATTCAATTGTCTTAGCAAAGTATCAGAAAATAATTTTTTTAAACAAAATAAACATGCAATTACCCATTTAGTTGTTAACTACTAACCTCTAATGTTAAGGTCTTTTTTTTCAATTTTTATTAGATATTTTCTTAATTTACATTTCAAGTGTTATCCCAAAAGTCCCCTAAACCCTCCCCCATCCCCCGCCCTGCTCCTCTACCTACCCACTCCCACATCTTGGCCCTGGCATTCCCCTGTATTGGGGCATATAAAGTTTGAATGACCAAGGGGCCTTTCTTCCCAATGATGGCCAACTAGACCATCTTCTGCTATATATGCAGCTAGAGATATGAGCTCTGGGGGTACTAGTTAGTTCATATTGTTCTTCCACCTATAGGGTTGGAGACCCCTTCAGCACCGTGGGTACTTTCTCTAGCTACTCCCTTGGATACCCTGTGTTCCATCTAATAGCTGACTGTGAACATCCACTTCTGTGTTTGCCAGGCACTGGTATAGCCTCACATGAGACAGCTATTGCAGGGCCCTTTCAGCAATATCTTGCTAGCATATACAATAGTGTCTGCATTAGGTGGTTGATTATGGAATGGATCCCTGGTTGCAGCAGTCACTGGTTGGTCCATCCTCTTGTTTCAGCTCCACACTTGATCTCTGTAATTCCTTCAGTGTGTGCTTTGTTCCTAATTCTAAGAACGGGCAAAGTGTCCATACTTTGATCTGCATTCTTCTTGAGTTTCATGTGTTTAGCAAATTGTTTCTTGGGTAATCTTGGTTTCTGGGCTAATATCCACTTATCAATGAGTACATGTTATGTGAGTTGTTTTGTAATTGGATTACCTCATTCAGGATGATGCCCTCCAGATCCATCCATTTACCTAGGAATTTCATTAATTCATTTTTTTTTTAAATAGCTGATTAGTACTCCATTTTGTAAATGTACCATAATTTCTGTATCCATTCCTTTGTTGAGGGACACCTGTCTTAATGGCCAGTTTTAAACAATTAACTGGGTTGAGAATTTGCAGTATAATTACTTGACTATACCATGATTATTTGGTGAATTTATCTGTTTATGTTACTGAATTTTTCATGACAATATGGTTTCTGTCCAAAAATAGATACATCCTGTGTTCATGGGTGAATATTAAGTTCTTATTTTATACCACATAGTCACATGTGTTGCCTACATGTTTCCTATTATCTTTTCATCTTGGGTTGTCATTCCCACAATATTACAAAAGAAATGGGCATTGTGGCATTCTTTGTAACAAATGTCTAATATTTTTTTGACTGACAGTGAGTAACTCTGCATGTCCCAACTCTGGATTTAGAGAAAATAAATTTTTTGGTTGGAAAATTTCTCTATTTATTAATTTATTGAATCATATACCTATTCTAGATGACTGCTATACTTCAGCATACATCTCAGACATACTTAGCACATATCAAACAAAGCTTAGAGAGATAAAAAGATAGGAAAAGGTTCCCATGGACTTACAGATAAAATACTCTGGGACTGATTTGGTCATTCACTCTTCTGTTCTATTTAAATCTTCCACACTGTTCATAATATGGTGAAATAGAAGGTATCTAGCTCATTATTGAAAAAATCTGCATTTAAATGTTAATTTAGTAGAAATATGTTTTCTCCATGCTGGGTAAAATAGTTTAATTTAGATGTTTCATTTCTAGAATGGGATACAATCAATGCACCCCTGCCACCCAGAATCCCCATGGTGAATAAAATTTTCTGCTTGATGTATTAAGTTAGAAAACACTCTATAGTATGCAAATAATTACTAACATTTGAAATATAAACTCACTAAAAACACTTAATGGAAAAATTTAAATGTAGCCATCCTTTCAGGAACTCTTGGGCCTCGAAGTTTGCACATAAAAGTTTGTAAAGAAATTCTTTAGGATTTCAAACATCATCCTTCACATGAAACATTTATCTTTTTCATCTCTTATGCTTGAGATGCTTTGGAAATGTGAAAGGAACACACACTGAGCAAGGATACTGGGAAAGAGTGCTACTTTGGTTTCTAATGGCAACTGTTAACGCTGATACAGTCTGCAACATATTGATGCTCTCAGCTATTTCCTGAAGAAAGAAATTTTGAGAAAAATATATCAATGATATTGACAGCAATTCACAATTAGTCTTGGTGTATTTAGAAATCTATTCAAAGCACTATTCAAGAGGCATAATATGAGTATGGATGGTTCTGCAATGAAAGCAAACCTTGTCTTGGCTTTCACTGCTTCATAAAGAAGCATCTAACTAGATGGACACAGGATCTTTACCTTCCAGAATCTTCCTGCCATTCAAGCAGCTTATACACTTTGAAATTACCATCAAAGTCCTTTCTACCATTCATTTTCCTTTGCATGTCATCCCAGAGTTTCTCTTAATTTGAATGGAAAAAATTTCACTTTTTCAGAGGCTGTTCTGAACAGAATGAAGGGAGGATATTCATGAATTAATGTTGATATTCTGTGTCTATGTTCACACCCATCACTAATTTTTTGTGTGAGCATTTACTTTTCTTATCTTAGCGGAGAAGAAAGTTTCAAATAGCCTGGGCATGCTCTAAAGATTTTGCTGTATTCAGACACAGTCAAATGTTGGCCATTGATGCTATTAGTAGGATTTTGTAACCACTACACATAGGTAATATTACATGTACTACTATGTGATTTAGTAACCAGTACACATAGCCATCACACACCATTAGATTCACAGTGGTGCCAAGATGAGATATGATGTAGAATGGGTGATAGACTTCTCCAGAGAGGGAACTTTTCTGTGCAGACAGCGATGCCATCTATCCTGTACAGCTCTAGCTGCTAATGCAAAACAGTTAGTGGGAAAGATCAGAGAATACAAAGCTTATTGTTCCCACACTATTCATGTACCTGCAATCTTCCCCAACAGAA
>LR754040.1:17935-99318 GCA_902729485.2 Mus minutoides
AAGGAAACAATGCCTTCCAGTTCATATGCAATCTTATGAACATGGCCCAATCCATACACTTAACCCTAAAATAAATCTTTAAATGCCTGGGTATAACTGCTCAGTTTGGCAATCCTAATAGTCTGAGAGAGGGGAGATAGGATGATCTCTTTCAACTGTTTATACAAAAAATTCAACCAAATGTTAGTGGAAAAATTGTACTAATGGATTATTTGAAATGAAAGCAGGATTTCTGCTAGAAAATCATGTTGGATTGTTATTTGAAAATCAGTGTTAAAGTCAGCCAAATGAAATAAAAGCATATGATCATCTCCCCAGACTGAGAAAATAATGCCTGACAGGACTCACAGTGTTTTCTCCCTTGGCATGGTCAATCAACAAGAGGCAGATGGAATTTACCAACCCAATACTGACAGAATACCCATCAAGACAGATTGGAAATTGCCTGCCCTTTTCCTTTTTTTACCTCAGTGTACTGGAAGCCTAAGCCCATTAAATAAGTAAAGATTAAAAGAATTCTCATTATAAAAGGACAACATATCCCTTGTCTATAATTATATGTGAAAATCATAAAGAATCTGTCAAAATCCTTGGAGAACACCCAGAAGACTTAAGAATGTACAAACTCTTCCAACTCAACATGTCAAAACAATTCCGTATGCATACATTAGAATGGAATGTCTGGAAAATACCTAAGGAAGCAAGGAAATTTAAATAAAATATTTTTTTAAATAAGAAATTCGGCACTCTATTTTATTGTGTGCTAACATAAAATTAATAAAAATTTCAGAATCAAAAATGGCATGGAGAATATTTTTATTTTATGCTATCACCTTCTTTATATTTATCCTTTACTTTATAAGTTTTATGGGACTACATTAGTCCACCAAAAATATAGGATATTTTTTCTACATTAAAGTCTGATTAGTAACTTCCTTCCTCCTGTAAAACCCCTCCCAGAGAGCACTTTGAATGAGATTTGCTTACTGGGCAAAGAGTTGTCAGAGCATAGGCTTTAATATTCTTCCTACTATACTATTCTTTGATAGATAGAAGTGGACAAATGTCTATATTTCAATATACTTTAAAATTATTGGGTTACTAAAAATTGATTCAAACAAAAAGTCCGTAAACTATTAACTTATTATGTGAAAAAATGAACTTTCCATATATTGCAAGATTGCTTTCATCCACAGTAAATTTAAAATAAAATATGTAAGGCCGATTTGAACACAGATTAACATCCCCTATCTATCTATCTATCTATCTATCTATCTATCTATCTATCTATCTATCTATCTATTCATTCATTTATTCATTTATTTATTTATTTATTTATTTATTTATTTATTTTTGGCTAACTAATAATTAATTGCCTGAGAGTTTAAAATTGCCCATCGATTACTTTTAAATTAGATCTTGTTCATAAACCTGGTTTCACTTACTTAAATAAAAACACAGGAGCTAGGCTAATGTCCATGCTGTCATAGCTAAGGTCACATTTATTCAGGGGAAGGAAAGCTATAGTTCAAAAGGCTCACAGAAAGCATTTCCTTTCTTTGGTAGTTTACACAATTCTTGTGTAGACATTAGAGTTATAGCCTGAATCCCTGTGCTATATTTATATAGTATATACAATTATTATACAAAAGAAAATAACCCATGAATAGGGACGAATAAACCAAATGTGAGGAGATATACAAGACTGGAGTCACTGGGTAGACTGACAGAATACTGGTTCATACTTGTGGTCAACTTCCTTGCTATCACTCTATCTTTTCCCTACATCTTACAATCCCATTGATCTACTGTTAATGTATTGTCCCCCCTTTACTTAAGAAAACTAAAGCTTGAAGCAACAAAGAAAACATGCCTCCAAACAGCCATCTAAAATTTCTTACCCTCTGGTAAAATGTGTAACAAGTCTACATGAAGTTAGCTAATTCCTTACTTTTTTATTGATTTTCTTATACAGGAGTGATAGGGAAAGTATATCTGTACATTTAAAAGGTGAATACTTTATATATATATTATGTGGTAATATTGTCAATGGGAATTTAAATTTTTGAGGATTTTTTTTGTTTGCCATAAATTGTCTCATGACTGAGAAGTAGTAGGAGATAGATGATCAGTATTTATAAATAGTTAAAATATCTGGCTGTTTACCCGCAGAGATTTAATCAGAGCATTAATTTTCAAATAATTGTTAAACTCTGTTGTCAGTGCAATTAAATTTAAAATTGTAAAAATTGTATCATTTTCATTCTTGTCAGATCAATACTGATCTGCTGTTCTAATTTTCTAGTGTAGATCTCTATTGATTTATGATCTTAGATGGGTTTATATGGTTTATATTGTATCACTATTACATACATCCATGCTAAAAACCAATGATAATATGGATGCATTACAATTTTCATTCAAGATCACATATAAATATATATTACTCAAATTTCAAAGTTAAAAATAATTAACAACATATATTTATAAAGTTTTAATGCACAATGTGTTAACTTTTTTAAGAATAAAGAATTATTATATAATAGAATATCTAATACCCAATACTAAAATATCCAATATTACAATATCCTTGTATGAAACATGAATATAATCTATTTGCAAAGTTCTATAAAAGTTGCATTATTTTCTGTGTTTCAATGTTCCAAGTCAGGAGTTCAAGGCTAGCCTGGGGACTACAGAGTGAGTTCTAGGACAGCCTGAGCTACACAGAGAAACCCTGTCTCAAAAAACAAACAAACAAACAAACAAACTAACTAACAAACAAACAAGCAAGCAAAAAAAAAAAAAAAAGAAAAAAAGATCAAGAGGGTTCCTTGTTGCAAGCAACAAGCAGGAATACATTGCCAAATGAGACATGAAAGGTGATTGTAACTGAAGAAATTTCATGAATCTTTCTTGATGTAACAGGGTACATAGGCATTCAACCATAGTGTTGGGTCCAGCTTCAGTCTGCTATTCCTTATTGCTCCTGCTGCAGGAACTGTTGTCTCTATCATGGTGGTATATTCCTTGAGAATTTACTTTTAGCACAGAAGACACTTACAAACATGTTTATTGTGAAGAGTTGACATAGAGTCCATACAACAGCCTGGTCCAGCATCTTTACAGAGCACACAGCTACAGATTTACTTGTCTGCTGGGAAACAGCATTACAAAGGGATCGTGAGACAGGCATAAGAACCCGGAGTTAGAACACTGGAACCATCTGTGCTCCTTCATCCTTCACCACCAAGTCCCACTCCATTTAAATGTCCAGTCTCAATATTTGCATGTCATAAAGAACATTCCACAATTCTGCAGACCGAAACCATTAAATTCTGAAGCAAGATAATTTCATGTCTTTAATATTAATTCATATGGTTGAGAATTTGACAGAAATCTTCTATTCCAATCTCAGTAGGGATATCTTCTTTAACTTTCCTGAACATATTTATAATCTTTTCTTGATATCTTTATCTTGTATATTAGCTAAGTTACTTTTTTCAAAGAACATTATAATGAGAGTTATTATTCCTTAAGATCCAAGTCAGATTTCATGAAGCCAAAAAAAAACCATATATATATATATATATATATATATATATATATATATATATATATATATATATATATATAAAATTTTTAAATGGTCTCTTCCAGGATAAGTGCTAAAAAAGGACATATACTTCCACTTACTCTGTATTAGACCAGTGGTGGAGTCGACACTAGTCATCGTAGGAAGGACACCAAGTAATACTCATCTGTTAAGGGAAAAAAAACAGTGAGCTTCAAAGTCAATATTTAAATTGAGTCTAAATATGAAGAGTCAGCAAAGAATGATGTCTAGGAATAGAAAATAAAAAGGGTTATGCTGATTATACTCATCATATTTCCCCATGAAATGTCCAAATATGTGCATATGTATTGATTTTAAAGTGCCCTGAAGATAATTCATAGTTTATTGATGACAAACCTCAGTGGTGTAAAATTCTTCATGTTCAAGTTTACATTAGTCTGGTTGTCTTACTCCAGGACAAACATACTCCCCAGTTCTTAAGCAGTTATCTTTCCTCAGCTCCATTACAACCAACTACTTATTTACAAATTCCCAACTTGAATTACAGACATGTTGGAGGCATTATTATGGAGCTGACTACATACCATACCCAATCTTTAGAAAAATGAAATTTATGTATCTGTATTATTAATTATCCTGATTCAAATTATTATTCATAATTTTACATTCCTAAATTTATAGGAACAATGAGATGGTATAAAAATATTTAAAAATATATATTTTCTATTAAGAAGTAAGTCTTAAAATTTTTATAAAGGGCAAGAGAAATATTTTTGATTACATTTCAAAATGTGCTGAATACAGTCCACATACAACAATTGACAAAAAATAGATGTAAAATTAATATAGGAAGTAAAATTAATTCACCAGCTTTCAATTAAACGTTGGGTGCTAAAGATCTGGCATAGTGTTTATGCTCCCACAGAGAAAAGTTGCCTTTGACTTATCATATTTCTTTACTAAAATAAGTTATCCCATGAGGCCCTTTTTTGAAGCAGGGAAAAACTGCAGTTAGGGAAGAGCTCATTTGTATAAATTTTATTCCCACTGTGACTCTTCAATATGGAAATATGGTTAACTTAAGAAAATGATTTTTGAAAGATTTAAGCTCTAATGGGCTCTTTGAGAGGAAGAGGTCACTGTGTCCTGGACTCAAGTCAGACCTGAGCAGGATAAAAACTCTTTAAGTATTTAACCTGTTATGAAGAACTGAGAGTGTTATGATTTCTAAATTATTGCCTATAGTGGGAAAATTGTTTTTAGGAGCACGTTTGAGAAGGCTAATTTTGTAGTACAGGAAGTATATTTAAAAGTAATGCAATAGTTTTATTCATATTTCAAGACATTTGCAAGAGGCAAAGTAGTTTATAGAAAACACAGTGAAGACGTCATTCTATTTACCTTCTGCGTCCAAACAAAATTCCTCACATGAAAAAGGTATTTTAAAGCTTCCTCTGAAAGTCTTCTGCTCGTGGTTTGAATGGATCAATACATTAACATCCTAGCTATTCACTCAACGTTTACTTTTCCTCTCCGTGCATTTAGAGTGATGTTCGATCAGGCGTGCTTTATAATCCATTATTTTTCTTGTCTCTGATAGAAATCAATTTTTGACACTGGAAGTCTGAGAAAGACCAACAAAAGCCAAATGATTTTGTTGAATCAACTCTACTAACAACACTTAACACACAAACACACACACACACACACACACACACACACACACACACACACACACATTCTCATATGTGTTTTTTCAAGTCAATCCAAATATGTTCAAATCAATCTGGCATTTCATACCTCACCCAACTGTAAAAGCTGGCCTGGCAAGGTACCAATTTAAATTGTTTTGACACTAACTTTTATATGTTTTCTGTAATTCCAGCGATGCCTTAATGAGATTAATATGTAAAGAAGAAGGTAACAAGTACTAAGATTACAGAAGTTTTCTCTAGCATGTGTGCCCCCTCAGCCTTTCAAACCTTATATGGAGAGTAACAAAATGAAGGTGTTTACAACTGCCATCAATCTGTTCCTATATCTCTACATGCAAATGTATGCTTCCCTCTCTAATTCCTGAATGTATCACAGGATGTAAGTGCAATAACATCATTAGTCTATATGAAAAATGCTTCATTTGAAATTATAATAGTAATGATAATAATAAATTATGTTATATGTAATACACTGTTGTTAAAAGCCATATGTAACCTCACATAATTCCACCCATCCACTTTGTTCACAAAAATAATGACTCTGAGACTTCTTATATATGAATAAAATGCTCAGGCCAATAGCTTTTTCTCTGTTCCCTGACTATCTAGCTCATACATCAATGATCCAGTGTGTTCTATTTTAAGTACGCCACATGGATGGTTACTTTCTTCTCAGTTTCATGCATCTGTCTCCTCCTAAGAGTTTCAGGTAAATCTCCCAGTCTTCCTTACCTTCCATCAGCCTCTCTCTTCTTCCCTACTTCATGCCTAAGTTAATAGGCCAACAGCATTTTGTTGACAGGCAAAGCTGCCATATAGTACAAGAGACTCTCTCTACAATATATATGTTGTCTCATGTATATTATAAATGAATCTATTTTATCTGTTTTGCATTTTTATAGTGGATAAATTGGGGTTATATACTGTTTTATAAATAAACTGTGTCTACAGTGTCACTAAGTAATAAGACCAAGATTCAAAGCCAAGTATTTTTTTAATGAAATATCTGCATTCTTTCTATTGTGCATAATATGACCTGATTCACTAATAGATTTTGCCGTACCTAAGTTTTCCAACATATCATTGTCAGGCTTATTGGATCTCTCATTGTATTTTGCTTGGTACTGAAACATTTTGCAGTGGAAGCTAATTCTTCAAGATTATCACTTACTCATTCCAGACCCTGGCTTAGACTGCTAAAGATAACTCTGACCTACATCAATCTAAGCTACCTTTCTTACACTAGACTCTAGATAGGCAAACCAATTGTTCAGATTTTATACCACAAGTGTAAAATTCATAGGACAAGAAATATTTTGTATAAGAAAATTAGCACTAACATTAAACCTAAACACTCTATTTTTAACTTTATGACTAAGAAATGTTGCACGAGTTACTCTTTCAGGAAGGTTTCCTGAGGAATTCTCTTAAATGCTTCATGTAACAATAGCTTGATTCTAGACTTCAGAATTTAGATACAATACTTTTGTACAAAATAATTCTCTGGTAAGATGCTAGGCTAGGTCGATTTTAAATGTCTACAGCAAATATAAGTAGATTATAAAGTAATATGCACTCATACAATCATTGGCTAAGACCATTTATGAATCACCACTAAGAAGTGGAATATACATGATAATTGAATCTAGTCATGTAGTCTAAGCAAATAATTTATTATAATAATATTGACATAATTTCAACTATTTTGTGCTACTGTAATATACTGAAAACAGACTGTTAAAATTGTATTCATGTATCTGATAAATCATAAGTCTGTATATCTATCCATCCAATTAATATATCTACACATGAATTTAGAAGTTTGCCAACTGCTGGGCAGTGGTGGAGCATGCCTTTAATCCCAGCACTTGGGAGGCAGAGACAGGTGGATTTCTGAGTTCAAGGCCAGCCTGGTCTACTGAGTGAGTTCCAGGACAGCCAGGGCTACACAGAGAAACCCTGTCTCCCTGTCTCAAAAAACCAAGAGAGAAAAAAAAAAGTTTGCCAACTAATTTTTATTGTTTTTATTTGTGCAGTTTCTTACCAGGAAATATAATAAATCTGCCCACATTCTGACCATAAATGCTTAATATTATATATATATATATATATATATATATATATATATATATATATATCCCCACCTTCTCATTAGCATTTTTACTACAACTATCAGCTTCTGAATGCATTGATTATATAATCAGATTATGTAATCTGAATGACTTAATTACTTAATTACAATTATATGATGATGCCATTGCCTTAGGAAGTGAATCCAGGTATTCAGATCTTGACTTAATCTCATACTACTTCCTTTCAGTGTATGACTATACTTGACTAGAAATATAAAAGGTGCATTCACCCATGCCAGTGACATCCTCTAGTGTTATGGTCTCAATGCTAAATCCTGCTATCTGAAAGATTTATTCAATAGGACGATGATTTCACGATCAACATAAAGAAACTCCATCTAACAAACAAACAAATAAATAAGTAAATAGCACTAAATCTAATAAAGATTAAACAAGTCTCATTGTAATCACATTATATTACTATATATTTTTGTTCTACTATAATTTTAAATATACTCAACATCTTCTCAGTTTGGAGACACAACCCTGACTTCAACCTGTATTACAAGGAAAAAGAACCCAACACATCTATCAAAGAAGCATCAAGTAAAAGCAAAATATATAACAAATGCATATAATAGAGACTTCCTAGAATTTATTGGCATTTAACTTACTTAAGATTTAATTTCCTCAGTAGAAATTTTGTTTTTAGATGGTTATTATGAAGGTCAACTAACTTTTGTAAAATTCCATGAAGCACACATAGTAATTAAATAGCAAGGAAAAGAAAATTGATTATATGTACATTAACTCCTGCCATGCTCACTGCATCAAAATAAATTAAAATAATTGTCCGATTTCCTAATTATGTGCTTTATCATGAAATCTAGCCTCAAGCATATAAATTAACTGTTGCTGATGGTGCTTTTAACACTTAATCACTGACTTTCAAATAAAATGAAATTGTGTAATTATTTTCACAAGTTATTTTCAGCTTTCTTTCTTTTTTCTTATTCATTATTTCCTTCCCTCCCTCTCCCCTCCTCATTTTCTCTCTGTGTTGGTTTTGTGGTGCTAGGGATGGAAATAAAAATGATTTCAACTTTGTCGCTGAGCTATGTCCCCACTCAATCTATAATATTTTAATATACATTATTTTGTTTTAATGAATTAGAAGCATCTTGTTCTTTCCTAAGGTTTTTTTTTTTTTTGTCTTGTAAGCCATACTCAATGTCTGTGAATAACCTGCGAGGTTTGAAAAAAAAAAAAAAAAAAAAAAAACCTTCTGAATAGGCAAGGAGGCATCTTTGTTCCCTGGTAGGATTATAAGTATAAATGTATTCCAAGATGGGAGTGACAAGAAGATAGAGTCAGAAGTCAGACATAAGAGATGTAACTGTTACACACAACAATTGACAGAGAGGTTGAGTGTCTGTATACATCAAACTAAATGAGGGGTTACACAACCAAACCCAAAGATAATCTCGAAATAAGCTTCCTCACATTCTTTATATAAGGATTCCAAAATAAAATAATATTTATTACAAAAAAAAATAAATTAGGATTCTCAAATTAAGTATGTTAGGTTTGTCAGAGTTTTAAGGTCTACACATGTTTTATCACATTGAAGCAAATCTTAGTTAATTCTAGTGCTTTGTATACAGTTAAATAATTGTTTTAAACCTGAGATGGAAATCTCAAACTTTATTTATGTATAAAAACATCATTGAGAAAAATCCAATTTGATTTTGTTTTCATTTCAAATTTAAGCTTAAGCATAGAAAATGGAAAGAGATTTTATATTCTTAAAATACTTATATTAGATGCTTAACAAAACTAGTATTGAATTAAACAATGAAAACAATTAATTTACTATTTATTACTTAATAGATTATTCTTACTAATTTTATGTTTTATAAAATTAAAAGATATTAGTAATGTAAAATATAATATAGTTTTTATTTTTAAAAGTACCTATCAAGTAAATTAAAATGGAAAGATGCTGATAATTTTGTTCTACAGTATTTTAAGCAAAATAATCCTTAACCTAAAAAAGATACAGTCAGGATCACTAGTGTCTAAGATCTCAGTTAACTTTTATATTAGCCCACAGTAGTTAACTTTAGGATCACAATTTTGGCTTTTTACCATAGGTCTTAACATTTCCCTTTGCATTTGGTTCCACAGAACACTGAATTTAAGTAATTAATGGGATTGCTTTCTAAATTTTCAAGTAAGGCAGACAGTCACCTGTGTGTGACAATTCCTCTTTTCTAATGAGCTATGACATGCTACCTCCCTCCTAGTTAATAACTAGCATAGACTGATGTCAATAAGGGAGAGGAAAATTCACTTATATGAACAATTTTGGACTATCTTTTGATGAGCAGAGGAGTATTATCTAAAAGTCCATTACTTTCTGTAATGGACTGAAATACTTCGGAAGGTCTCGGTGTACCAAACTGAAACTACTAACCTACCTGGAGAAGTCTGGGAATAATCTCTCATTAACAATACTATTAAATATGTTGGTGGTACCACAGATTGTGGAGGTTCTTAATTTTATATGCAGCAGCATAACAAACACAATGTAGAGCAGGGAAAGTAGAAGCATGATAAATGTGAACATCTAGCTTTCCTTAGTTCACTGTAAGATGTTTACTTTTAAAGTGCTATCCAAAGAGTATAGTCTCAAAGGCTGATTACAAATACTTTGTTGAAGACTTACTCAAAAGACTTGAAAATTATTTCTTAATTGGCTAGTTTTTCAGTGTGTTGCATTTAAGTCATTTTCCACTCAAATAATATAGGGCCCAGTTCATTCTCATTCTTGTTAATAGTTTGAAGTTGGTATTTATTTTTGTATAAGAATTTGGTTCCTGTTTACAAATAGTTCTTTGGAGGCAATTCCAATCTTCATTGTCAGGATATCAGCAGTTCGGTTCAGGGTAGCTTGATCTACTCAAAAACACCATCCATGAATTAGCAATGGTAGTTAGATCCCAAAGAAACTGCAAGGCTCTCCAATTGACCCGAGTCAGAGGAAGTGGCAAGAAGCTTTTGGAACATAATGAGAAATCCCTTGTTGCATTTGTCTACAAAGTCATGACAAATGAGGAGCAAAGGTGGCAAGGTGAACCAATGCCACAGCATTATTAGACAAACATTAGCAAAGCCTAAGAAAGACCAGCAAAGAAGGCTGGAAAGATGGCTCAGCAATTAAAAGCACTGACTGTTTTCCAGAGGTCCGGAGTTCAATTCCCAGCAACCACATGGTGGCTTACATTTGGGATGAGATCCAATGCCCTCTTCTAGAGTTTTTGAAGACAGCCACAGTGTAATCACACACACACACACACACACACACACACACACACACACACAGAATAAAGACAAATAAATAAATGTCAGCATAGAATGAACCAAAAAAAAAAAAAAAAAAAGAATTTGGTTCCTAACATTTATATATATATATATATTTGGAAAGAGAATACATAAGTCTAGATTCAAAACCAAATGTAAAAAGTCATATATGCTCAAATGTACAAAATGAACTTTATTCAATTAAAAGCTAGAAAAGAATTCAGATCTTCCGATTTGATAAATTAAAGATTTGATTTGATAATATAACTAATTTAGGTTCAAAGAATTTTAAAGAGATCCATCCAAGTTTTATATCAATAAGTGTTACATGTTATCTTGTTCTTCATTATAAACTAGACAGTAGGATGTTTCTTATGGCTTCTCCAAGAACTAAATCCCACAATGAGGAATGCATCCAAATCTATATATGAGAAATAAATTGTACTATAATATATACATAGCAATATAATTTACATGTTTCAAACTTTGAATGAGTCATGAAACACAATATAGTTATTAAATATTATTTGAAAATATGTTATAGAGCCTAGAATATTAGAAAATATTCAGTTGGGGAAATATATAAGAATGGAATCCTTCACAAAGAAAGGGGAGACTTGCCAGTGATCCATCTACAATCCTGGTAACACAGGACAGCACCAAGCTCTTTTATTTCTCAGCATATAGAATTGTTACAAAGAGATTCATCATGACTTTTATCACATACATCTAATGCCAGTGGTGTTGCCAAGTTTGTTCCTCACTGAACAGTGCATATATCAGAAACCATGGTTGTCTTTCTTGTCAGAAAATAAAGCAAAAGAACGGTGACACTGTGAGTATGATGCCCAACTCTGAGCTGTGGAGTTTGAGCTACTGCTGTCTCTACAAGAGCCAGTTCAATGGAACACTGGCAGGCAGGCTGGCTGCAGACTCCGTCCATCTGCTCAGTATACAACAACTCCAAGAGATTGTCCTGTCCCATGATGGATAGATGGAACATTGTCAGTATTCTGACAAACTCAGTAAAATAAAGTTGCTAATGATGTATTTTAAAAAGCAGTATTCTAAATCTATCCCAAAACTCTACAGAGGGTCTGTTTCGTCCATAATCATACTTCTAGAGTAAAACAATATTGTTGAACATCATTTCTGTAATAATTATTCTTCTATTAAATAATGATTCATACAGCAACCCTAACTGATATATTTCTCAAAGGATATTTAAAAGTCTTAAGTAGAAAATTTAAAGAGTAATTATAAACTAGCCCCTTTATATTAGTATCAGGATAGTTTTTATTTTTTCAGCTTCGGGGATAAAACATTAGGCTTATGCATGCTAGGTAATGGTAATATTCTTTAACTTTTATGGCTTTGCCAGATAGAAGACTGTCCAAAACATTCTAAAATTTTAACTAATTACAAATTTCCAAAAAAAAAAAAAAAAAAAAAAAAAAAAAAAAAAAAAAAAAACATGATTCAAGTAAAGTACTTTGTGGATTTTAAACTGAAACCTGATAAGAAAATTTAGAATGCTGCAACTGGTAGATTGGAAATGAAACAAAGTGACCATGCTGGTGTATCCAGGAACATTCCTCTAATCACAAAGGGACTGCAGGCTCGGAAGCCTGCATGCCTGGCTGTGCAGATTACCTTGATATCACTAAGCTAATGAGACTACCCAAATGCAAAGTGTGTATCCAATTAAACGTTACAAATATAGAAAGATTTTTCTATAGTTCTGTGCCTATATATGTGTTTATACTGGGACAAATTGATGGTATTTTTTTAAATAAACAAATAATTTTGAGGAATTTATTGCCATGTTAAAAAAAAGCTAATATCTGGTTATTTGCCACTAAATTTCTCCAATGAAGAACTTAAAGCTAATATTCAGCTTTGATATTGTCTGTATCTAGGGCAAGTGCATCTTTTCATTTTAAAGTCATTAATTATAAACTAGCACTTCCTAATTTTAACAGTCACAACCTTGTTCCTTAGGCAGGCCTGAAGTCTAAACGCAGAGCATATTTAGATTAAAAAACAACACAACTCTCAGATCTCTCATCAACTCATTTCAAACTTCAATCAAAACTATACAATTTAAATTAATATATCTACTGTAATTTGTAAAAATAATATTTAAACAGCAAGATTGATGCAAAGATCTCAAAAATTCTAGCAAATGCCTAACACTCTCATACACATAGAAGACAGATTAATAAGACATAGAATTATTATTGTGCATTATTACTACAAATGAGGAGGACTCCTTACACTTGGTGCACAATCTATTTGCAGTCACCAGAATAGTGTGGGTTCTACAAACAGAAACATGTGGCTAACCACATGGTAGCCACACACTTCTACCTGAGCAACTAACCATCACTTTCACCTTTAAAATAGAGTAATAGTACCTTTTTCATAGGATTGAGTTGGAATTTAAAGTAAAAAAGTCTCAAAATAAATCACTTGATAGGCACTCACTGATAAGTGGATATTAGCCCAGAAACATAGCATACCCAAGATACAATATCCAAAACACAAGAAAATCAAGAAAGACCAATGCATAGTTACTTCATTCTTCCCTGGAATAGGGATTAAAATATACATGGAAGGATGTGCAGAGACAAAGTTTGAAGCTAAGATGAAAGGATGGACAATCCAGAGAATGCCCCACCTGGGTGGTCCATCACATAATCAGCCACCAAATGCAGACACTACTGCATAAACCAGCAGGATATTGCTGAAAGAACCCTGATATAGCTGTCTCCTGTGAGGCTTTGACAGTCCCTGACAAATACAGAAGTAGATGCTCACAGTCATCTATAGGGCAGAACACAGGGTCCCCAATGTAGGAGCTAGAGAGAGTACCCAAGAGCTGTAGGGGTCTGCAACACTATAGATGGAACAACAATATGAACTAATCAGAACCCCCAGAACTCATGTCTCTGGCTGCATATGTATTAGAAGATGGCCTAGTTGGCCATTATTGGGAAGAAAGGCCCCTTGGTCTAGCAATCTTTATATGTCCCAGTACAGGGGAATGCCAGGGCCAAGAAGTGGGAGTGGAGGGTAGGGGAGCAGGGCAGGGGGAGGGTATAGGGGACTTATGGGATAGAACTTGAAATGTAAATGAAGAAACTATCTAATAAAAATGATAAAAATGTTTATTTCTATTCATCATTATGTTTACATTTCAAATGATATCCCCCTTCTCTGTTACCCCTCCACAAACTGCCCATTCTATCCCCCTTCTCCCCCTTCCCCTTTGCCTCTATGAGGGTGCTTCTTCACCCACTCACCTACTCCAGCCTTTAGCATCTGCCTACACTGGGGCATCAAGCCTCCATCCCTCCCATTAATGTCAGATAAGGCCATCCTCTGCTACATATGTATGTGGAGTCATGGCTTCCTCCATGTGTATTTTTTGGTTGGTTGTTTAGTCCCTGGGAGCTCTGTGTGGTCCAGTTAGTTGATATTGTTCTTCATATGTGGTTGCAATCCCCCTCAGCTCCCCTAACTCTTCCATTGGGATACCCAGGCTCAGTCTGATAGTTGGCTATGAGTATTTGTATCTGTATTGTTCAGGTACTGGTAAAACCTCTGAGAGAACAGCCATATCAGACTCCTGTCAGCAAGTGCTTCTTGGCATCAGCAATAGTGTGTGTGTGTGTGTGGGGGGGGGTAGTGGATGCAAATGAGATGGATCCCCAGGTGGGTGTGTCTCTCATTGATCTTTCTTTCAGTTTTAGTTCCATTTTTTTGTCTCTGTTTTTCCTTTGGTCAGGAACAATTCTGGGTTAAAATTTTTCAGCTGCATGGGTGATTCCATCCCTCAACTGGGAACCCTGCGTATTCCTCACATGGCTCAGCAGTTAGGAGCACTGATGGCTCTTCCACAGTTCCTGAGTTCAATTCCCAGAAACAACATGGTGGCTCACAACCATCTGTGTTGGGATCCTATGCCCTCTTCCAGTGTGTCTTAAGACAGCTACAGTGAACTCACATAAAATAATAAAATATCTTTTCTTCTTTGTCTAGCGTTAGTTTAAGTCGTTCTGGAACACTCATCTGCATGCATACATTTACAGATTAGGGTCAAATTGGTGTATTTAAGCCCCTATAGACAGTTTTACAGATATTTTGTTTTCTTATTAAAAATGGGGAGCATTTTTATGAGTCTGATTCTGAAAATAGAAGACAACGCTATAGTTGACTTACAGACATTTAAAATTTTTGTCTCTATAAATGTCTAATCAATTTACTGCTCTTCTTTTTATCCATAGTAGACACTCTCTTGAAATAATATTTCTTCTTTAATGCTCTATCCCTCAATTCCTTCTGAGTATATATATTCATTTTCCATGTATATATTGTCTATTTACTGATAAACTACTATGATTAAATTTAAATATAAGAGAAGGATATGCACACAGAACAAATACTTGCTGTATAGTTTACATTTGTCTCACATAACCTGGGATACCTTGCCTATCAAATAATGCCATCCACCATAGGCTGTGTTTTCTACTTCAGTTAAAAAGAAAGATAATCCCCTGTAGGCTATCCTGATCTAGGCAACCTCCAAATTAATATTAACTTCTCTGAAGATTATGCAATATGGCATACTGATATTTAAAATTGACACACTGAATCTGTGAGTCTTTTGAACTTTCCTACTAAGCAATATTGAGGTATACTTAAAGAAGTGTGAGTGTCCCCAGTTCAGGTTATTTATCTCAAAATACCCACCACATAACAGAATCCCACTTTAGTTAACCTTTTAGTTTCTATGTATTTTGTGTTTTTCAAGAGCATTTGCAATTGACTGAAAATTGCATAAATCCCTCTGTCCTCTTCCTTCTGCTAGGAATATTAATAACTCCATTACTGTTAATGTTACTATAGATGTAGATATAAAGTGAGTATTTTGTTCAGCTCTAGCCATGGTTACCAGGACAAGGCAACTTTTTGCCATTATGTATAGAAGAAAACACCATAATACCACAATGTTCCATAGTGTTTATATGTATATATGTTTATTATATTTTATACACTCATCTTTTTCATCTAATATTCACATATATAACAGCTACAATAATATGTATAAAAATCAAATACACATCTATAAGAGTGGTCAAATTTTATTGACAATAAGTCTACCCCACAGGAAAACCAACATTTCCAGCAACCTGGACCCCTAGGATAATCTCGTAGAGATTAAGTCACCAATTAAAAAGGAGCTGGTCCAATGCCCCCCAGCACATATATAGCAGAGGGCTGCCTTGTCTGGTCTCAGTGAGAGTGCATGCACCTAATTCTATGGAGTCTTGATGTCCCAGGAAAGGGTGAGGTGTGGGGTGAGGATGGTGGGAGGTGAAAGGGAAAGGGATAAAGGGAAGATTTCTGGGAGTAGGGTAGAGGATGGAATAACATTTGGGATATAAATAAATAAAATAAGTAATGAATAAAAAGGTTTTTAAAGTCTAAATATCAGAGAATAAGAAAAAGAATGTAATTTAATTTAGTCCATTCATGAACAAACGACATTGGCTTATGATGAAATATTAGGTCACTAGATTATCTGTAACCACAAGAATCATAAAGTATTAGAGTTACTTTAAACTTTTTGTGCCTGGAAACCTGGGTCTTTGCCTTTTGTTGAACTGTTATATCTAATGGTGATTCTTTTGTATGTTTTTCCTATCAGCTTCCTTTGAACTTATCGTGAAATATTATTAAATAAATCTTGGGATATAAGACATGCAATTACAGGTGTTTGCTTATGAGTAAACATTTGAGAGTATGATGAAAAATGTTAATCCTTTCAGCCTTTAAAACAATTCTCCCACTCCTGACCTGGTACATACCTAAAATTGGTTGCCATTTAAACCAAGGCCTCAGTAAGTATACATACAAGACCACTCCTCATTTTCTTGTTGACGCAGTTATTCTGAAATCTTTCCCCTACCAAAGCAGTATCTGCTGCTTCTGTTTCCAGTCTCTTCAGTTGTTTTAACTTACTGGAGCTTTCCTTCCTTTCCATAATTTTATTTCCCCAAACCAACTGTTGGTTCTCTCTCTCTCTCTCTCTCTCTCTCTCTCTCTCTCTCTCTCTCTCTCTCTCTCTCTTTATTCTTCTCAAGGGACTATTTCTGCAGATACAATATTCTTCCAAGACTACGGGAAGTCTTGAACTTTTTTCTGGTGACCTTGGGAGCCCCATAAAGAATCATGAGTATTTATTTAAGTAAGAGTTTCAATATCTATGCTAGGCATATCCTAATTATTGATTCAAGAAATTAAATTTTGTATTGATGCAATTAACCTTTTTGTTATAAGAGAATGCTGGGCTCCTAACCAGCACTAAAGATTGACACCGACCATGAAAACACTGTTATCCTAAAGCACTAGGAAGAATCTGCTCTTTTGTCTAAGTTTTAATGCTCACACATATATTATTTAAAAAAAATAATTCTTCTAATTTATAGTTGAAACTTGAAACTTTACATAACTGAAAGGATTGGCACCTCAAGGACCAATTATATCAGTTTCAAAATTCTCATTAGTACGTACTGGCATTGATACATCATTTAGTATTCAAACCACATGCTTTATAATGACTATAAGTACTGCACTTAGATATTCCCAAATCTTAAGAGTCTACACTAGATGCCTACACTGCTAGAAGCAGATGTCTGATACTTATAAGAGAGGAATCTTTAAAATTCAGGCTATTTTTGTTGTTGTTGTTGTTGCTTGTGTGTTTTTTAATAAATTATATTGAAGAATGTGGAATTTCTTTTTTATTCTCTTTATTAGATATTTTCTTCATTTACATTTCAAATGTTATCCAGAAATTTCCCCTTACCCTCGCGCATCCCCGCCCTGCTCCCCTAACCACCCCCTCCCACATAATGGCCCTGGTGTTCCCCTGTACTGGGCAATATAAAGTCTGTATGACCAAGGGGCCTCTCCTCCCAATGATGGCCAACTAGGCCATCTTCTTCCATATGTGCAGCCAGAGACATGAGCGCAGGGGGAACTAGTTAGTTCATGTTATTCTTCCACCTATAGGGTTGAAGACCTCTTCAGTTCTTTGGGTACTTTCTCTAGCTCCTTCCTTGGGAGTCCTGTGTTCCAACTAATAGCTGATTGTGAGCAACCACTTCCGTGTTTGCCAGGCACTGGTATAGCCTCCCATGAGACAGCTATATCAGGTCCCTTTCAGCATTATCTTGCTGGCATATGCTATAGTGTTTATTTTGGTGGCTGATTATGGGAAGGATCCCTGGCAGCTGCAGTCACTGGTTGGTCCATCCTTTTGATTCAGCTTCACACATGATCTCTGTAATTCCTTCAGTGTGTGCTTTGTTCTTAATTCTAGGAAGGGGCAAAGAGACCACATTTTGAACTTCATTCTTCTTGAGATTCATGTGTTTAGTAAGTTGTATCTTGGGTAGTCTAGGCTTCTGGGCTAGTATCCACATATCAGTGAGTACNTTCTATTCAGGAATTTTTCCCCAGTGCCCATATCTTCGAGGCTTTTCCCCACTTTCTCTTCTATAAGTTTCAGTGTCTCTGGTTTTATGTGGAGATCCTTCAACCACTTAGACTTGACCTTCGTACAAGGAGATAAGAATGGGTCAATTCCCAGTCTTCTACATGATAACCGCCAGTTGTGCCAACACCATTTGTTGAAAATTCTGTCCTTTCTCCAGTGGATAGTTTTAGCTCCCTTGTCAAAGATCAGGTGACCATAGGTGTGTGGATTCATTTCTGGGTCTTCGATCTACAATTCCACGCATCAGCAGCTTAAGAAGTCTGTTTGGAGGCCCTAATTTTTTTAATGAAATTTACATATCCAGTGATCAGTACTAAATAAGCTCTACCCCATTCACATTGTTATTTTCTATGTTGAGATGCATTTAAACCCAAATACAATCCCAAGTTTGTTGCTGAATATCTACATTTAGCTATAGATGGATATAAGGGGGCAGCAATGTATGAGAGGAAATTCAAACCAGCAGTGTCAAGGACCTAGTGGAAAGATGAAAGCATCTAAAAGCAGCCTCCAATAGAGTTTGAGAATTTATACTTGCCATTATTGCTTCGCCATTTGTTTCCCCTGATCAAAGATCTCGTGAAATGATTTTTATCTGTTTTCTTCCTTCTAATTCCCAGGCTACCAGTGCCTGCTCTTCCCATGTGCAACAGCCTCCCAAAGTTTCTTCATTCAGTTATTCTTCTTTTATTCAAGTCAAAATAGTTTTGTCATGATAGCAAACATGATCAACCCACTAGTTTGCATAAAATGGTTCTAAGATTCATTGTAAATTTGAATATTGAGTTTGAATTACATAATTTGCTTATAAGATTACATACAACAAAGCTCATGAGTATTTGTGTTTGTGTGGCTTTGTTTGTATATGTGCATGTATATGTGCATGTCCATGAATCTGTATGGTTGCCAGAAACAATTTTCTGGTATCTCACTAAGTCAATTTCCACATTATCTTTTGAGACAGTCTGTTACTGAACGTGGAGTTTGTTAAGTCCGTAGACTACCTGGCCAGTAACCATAAGGATTGTCTATCTATGTGTTCATGGTGCTAGGGTCAGTGTTGTGAGAGGTTTTTATGTGGTTTCTTGAGGTTCAAACTCTTTTCCAGGTCTTACTGAGCTGTCTACTATCTCCAACAAACACCAGAACAATCTCTTTTAGCTGCACCACTTCAGCCTATAATACATGATGGTGTCCAATCCCTCAGCAGCAGCATTCCCTGTATTAATTTGCATGCCACAGACAAGCTTTGAATCTGAAATTACATGCTAGCTCTCCACTCTTTACTTCATTAATCCATTTCCTTCTTTATTCTATTTTTAAATCCAGTATTTACCTGACATCTGTCATAAAAGAGGAACAGTCTATTGGTGTTATAAGGATCATGAACAGGATGTACAGCAGAAAGATTCATACCATGATCCCATGCCAGTAAAACACTTTAATGCCTGCACTAAGTATCATATGGTCTGCTATCTAACCAAATTTGAGTCCATGGTATAATTTCTCCATTGGGTCTCTATCCTAGGCTTTTTTATCTTGAGTGATCTAACATGACCATGCAATAAATTCATATATCACTCCTCTGATTCCTCATTGCAACCAAAGAGCAAATGACTTGTACTCTCCTCATCTCATGCTATTTTATTTCTACTGTTTGAGCTGGGGTAATTAATGGTCATAGCATACAGTAAGCAAGTGAAGGTGACTGATTTAACAGCATTTTGTTTGTTTACAATTTAGTCTGACCATCACGTCTTACTAGTTACAAGACATTTTACCCATCGAATGTTGTTTCCAATTCTTCTTTCCCACTGTCCTGGAAAATCAGTACTGTTATCTATTCTGAATATTAAATATAAAAGGAAATAATGTAGTAAAAATTTGTATCTGGCATCTTTCCACTTACCACAATGCTCTCAAGCTCATCTATATTGTATGATGTGCCAGTATTGCTCCTTTTATAAAGCTAAATAACAATTTAATCTTTATTAATTTACCCATATTTAATTACTTTATTTGTGAGTTCATTGAATTATAAGTTCTTTTATATATGCTATATGTGCTAGGACTTGGTTATATATTTATTTGAAAGTTTCTCTATGTTTGGATTTTTATGTATTCTCTTCTGTATATGTACACAACAGTTGTTCATCATTTATCTATTGCTAGCCACTTGAATAGTTTCTGCCTTTGAGTTGTGGTGAATTATACTTCTATTTACAGGTATATAATTGCATTTCTTTAAGTGCCTATTTCAAAACGTTAAACTTACATAATTAGAGGAAGAACTGTTGTATCAATACATGAGTGTATTTAATTATTTTTATGCCCCTCAGCTTATAGTGCATGTCACATAGTCCATTTTCTATCACTACCATCCATGTGCCAGTAACTCCAGTTCCTTCACGTGTTCATTAACATACTTTGTTTTCTTTTTCACTGTATTGACACCATACAAACTTGACATGGTGCCAAACTGTGGTTTGAATTTAATTCTTCTTAATGATGCTGAAAATGGTTGTTTACATTCATTGGCCACCGTAAATCTATTCAGAAGAAATATTTATCAGAGTAAGTTACCCATCTTTAATTAATTTGTGAGTTAATTAAATGATAAGATCTTTTATATACTGTATATGCTAGGACTTGGCTATATATTTATTTGAAAGTTTCTCTATGTTTAGATTTTTATGTTTATGTTCTTTTTTTTTTTTTTTTTTTTTTTGGAAATGTCATTTTATCTACCCAAACTCTAAATTTAACTCTGCTGAGGTCCAGCTAATCTTTTATTTGTTGTATTCATTCATATATTTAGTGTTAAATAAGACTTTAGCAACAAAAACAAACTAATAAAGATGTATATTATGATTTCCTCTAACACTTTTCATCTGTAGTTTTTTTAATATAAAGTTTTTGATTCACTTGTATTTATTTTATAGACAATGTAGTTTAAATTAGGCATTTGCCTTCTGTTTTTTCATATATAGATATCCAGTTGTACCAAATCCATTATTAAAGAATCTAATTCTTACATTGATTGGTCTCAGAATTCCTTATAAAATGAAACTGCTCAAAGATGTATTTTCTTTCCAGTTTATGTTACATTTTTCTATGTATGTGTCATTGTACTAGAGTGCAAGCCAGGGCTTTTGTAAAACAGTTGAATCAGAATGTTAGCTCTGCTTCTTAATCTTTTTCCAAGGTTGATTAGGGTTAGTGTTGGGGTTAGAGTTAGGGTTAGTGTTAGGGTTAGGATTCGGACTAGGGTTTGGGTTTGGGTAGGATTAAGGCTAGGGTTAGGGTTAGGGTTAGGGTTAGGGTTAGGGTTAGGGTTAGGGTTAGGGTTAGGGTTTGGGTTTAGGGTTAGGGTTAGAGTTTAGGGTTAGGGTTTTGGTTAGGATTAAGGCTAGGGTTTGGGTTATGGTTACTTTTTTTGTTGTTGTTTTGTTTTGTTTTGTTTTGTCATAAGAAGATATCAACTACTTAGAGTCTGAATAAAATTATTTGTATTTTGAAAGAAATTGTAGTAAATCTCCAAGTTACCTTGTATAGTATTGTCATCTTAACAATAGTTAGTCTTTTAAATTTTTTTTTTAATTATTTGCTTTAGATCTTGCTCACTGCCACCCTCCTTATTTCTCCCTCCCACAGTCCTCTGCCAATCCCCCAAGCCCTTCTCCTTGAGAAATTAGGAAACACCTGGGTATCCTCCACCCTGGCATTTCAAGTTTCTCTAAGGCTAGGTGCTTTCTCTCCCACTGCTCCCATACATGGCAGTACTCCTAGAAGAACATATACCACAGATAAGCAACAGCTTTTGGGATAGGCCCTGCTTCAGTTGTTTGGGCCCTGCATGAAGACCAAGATGAACATCTGCTACCTATGAGCGGAGAGACCTAGATCCAGTCCATGCATCTTCTTTGTTTGGTGCTTCAGACTCTTGAGAGCCTCACAGGTCCAGGTTAGTTGACTCTGTTGGTCTTTCTGTGGAGTTTTGAATTCCTTTGGGCTCTACAATCCCTCCTTCTATTCTTCCAGGAGTCCCCATGAACCATCTACTGTTTAGTTACTGACAAAATTTAGTCTTTAAGCCACAAGTATTTTATATGCTTCTATTAGTCCAGTCCCTTAATTTTAGTGTTTTTTTTTTAATTTCAATAATTTTCTTTTAATTGCTTAACATCTGTTTTTATTTTATTCTTCTAGATGTTATTATGAATATATTATTTTTCAGTCAGTGTATATCAGCCACGAATCTCCAAGGTTTCTTCAATCTATTGGTACCTCTGATAATGCTTTCAGGACTTTTAGAAATTTTATTTTGTCTAGTTTGTTATATGCACCAAAATATTTTGATGTAATATTTTATTTCTGTTTGCCTATGCATTCAACAAGATTTTCTACTGTAATCTTAAGTATAAGTAATAAAAGTAAGAGGATTTTTCTTTTTTCTTGACGTTTCCTTGAAAAATTTTTCCTTTCATGATGAGATATTATATTTTCTGTATGTGTCCCTACATATTCTTTCTCTGATTTCACTCTATTCTCAGTTCTTATATGTGTATACAATCATAATGTTGTCACTTTTATCATATATTTTCTTTAAGTTCTTTGAAATGATGATGAGAATTTATTTCTTTATATTTTAGTTCATCTTTAGGACAGATTATGTTGCTATGTATGAGCACATATACATGCACATCCAAAATATTATAGATATGATAGAATGTGTAGGTTTTGTTAGCAACATTGAAATAGAATGTAGGAAGGGCAATTGATAAAGTTTTCAGTGTGTGAATGTTCACCTGACTGTGTACACTCAGAAGGACATATTCTGTTCTTGCAAAATAATATATTTTATATTAAAATTGTGTTTTTAGTTGTCCATGCATATGATATTTTCCATATTGAATTTTAGTTAACTGACAAATAATCCTTAGAAATAGCTCATGTTGTGTTCTATAAATCTTTGTTTGAGTAAACAATTATAAATAGTTTTTACTATAAAATCCTGACGTCTGTAAAAATAGTTTCATAATGATGATGAAAATGGGAATAGAAGACGAAAAACAGGGGAATAATATAAAAACTGAAATTTTTCCAAATATAAAGCAGAACTGAATTAAATTGTTCATTTATGTTTATAATTCATTATTTCTACTTTAAAAATCATTATTCTTGAAATTAACAAGATGTATTGATTATTGATTGTATTGATTATTTGAAGATGAATTGAGTATTTAGTTTGGGTGTCATGCTTACAAATTATTTTGTCTGTGCCTTTGCTTTTTCAATATAAATATCTAGAAAATGGGTAGTTTCTGATTTTTTTTCACTATATTTTCAGACGGTTGTACTCAGAAAGTATACAACCAAATTAATCAAGTTCAGTTTAACAATTAGAATAATTTTTGAAAGATCTTTCTTACTATTATGATGATGATTTTATTTACATTTTAAATGTTGCTCCCTTTCCAGTTTCCTCTCTGCATCCTCTATCCTGTCCCCCCAATCTCTTTGCTGCTATGAGTGTGCTTCCCTACCAACACAGCCATTTCTGCCTCACAGCACAAGCATCCCCTTATGCTGGGGTATCAAGCCTCCACAGGACCAAGGGCCTCTCCTCCCAGGGGATTCTGATGTAGGATAAGACAATCATCTGCTACATATGTAGATGGAGCCATGGGTCCCTCCATGTTTATTCTTTCCTGATTTAGTCCCTGGGGGCTCTGGGTCATCCAGTTAGTTGATACTGTTGTTCTACCTATGGGGATGCAATCTCTTTCAGCTCCTTCATTCCTTCCCCTAATGCTTCCATTGGGGTCCCTGGGCTCAGTCTGAAGGTTTGCTGTGAATATTTGCATATGTATTGGTCAGGTGCTGGCAGACACTCTCAGGTAACAGCTATACCATGCTTTTGTCAGCAAGCATTTCTTGGTATCAGCAATAGTGTCTGAGTTTGAGTTCTGTAGAAGGGATGGATCCCCTACATTGGTCAGTTTCTAGATGGCCTTTCCTTCAGTCTCTGTTACACTATTAATCCTGGTATTTTCTTAAGATAGGAACAATTCTGGGTTAAAATCTTAATGATGGGTAGGTGGCCCCATCCCACAACAGGATGTTTCCTCCTATCTACTGGAGGTTGTCTCTCTCTACAGGTTCTACCTTCTCTTTGTTGGGTCAGCAAATGTCATCCATGTTGGCTCCTGGGAACCTCTTGCTTTCCTGACATCTGGTACTTTGTAGTGGCTACTTCCAGTTCCCCATCTACCATTGCTACATATTTCTGTTCAATTTCCTGACCCTCTGTACTTCTGTTGTCTTGTCCCGTATCTTATTCTGCCTCAATTTTTCTCTCCCTCTTCTCTCTCCCTCCTAGTTCCCACCCTCCTTCTACCTCCTGTGATTATTTTCTTCCCCCTTCCAAGAAGAATTGAAGCATCCATACTTTGTTCTTCCTTCTTTATAAGCTTCATGTGGTCTTTGTGTTGTATCATGAGTATTCTGAGCTTTTGGGCTCATATCCACTTATCAGTGAGTACATATCATGTGTGTTGTTTTGTGTCTGATATCCTAAATATATTTAAAATATTTCCTATATTTCAGAGATCATTTTGCTTGATTTTCATTAGTTATAATGTTTCATTTTAATGTTTGGTTTGGTTTGTTATTCCTCAGTGATAAAACTTGATATTATGTTTATCTAGGAGTGTAAATTGACAACATAACACTTATTGTATTGATAAGTGTTTGCATATACTCTCTCTTTTTCTTTGTTGAGGGGCAGGGTTTCTCTGTGTCTCTGTGTAGCCATGGCTATCCTGGAACTCACTCAGTAGGCCAAACTGGCTTCAAATTCAGATATATACCTGCATCTGCCTCCCAAGTGCTGGGATTAAAGGCCACCACTGCCCGGCTTGTATATACTCTCTTATAGCTATCAAATTATTTGTTACTTTAATAAAATCCATTTTAGTTAATTAAGTTTAATTCACTATAAACAATATGCATCTTTCCTTAAACTTGTCTATGTAATTACATTGTTAAAATCATAGCAAATGTCTACTAAATAATTAACCATGCCTCAATAAAATCAATTCAATAGAATAAATCTTTTTTTTTTTCTGTAATGGCTTTATCAATGGCCATTTCTGATTTCTTAGCTCAAAAGCTAAAGATCAGTATTTCATATGAAGTCAGCATTCATATAGAATATTATCACTTCTGTAGCTTCAAGATAAACTCAGGAAAACAAATAATTGTCTTAGGAACCTGTGAGATATCCATTGTACACTGGCATTTAGAATCCTTCTTTCATTTGAATTCAGAGCAATCTATTATACGATGCAATATTTATCTGTGGTATTTGCTAATCTGATGTGATGTATGTGCAGTATGAAAGCCAAAGAACTTTCCCATCAGCAAGGAACTCTTCCTTGTGTGACACCAAAGTTTGAAAAATGCTTATCCTTTGTATATACCCTCTTCTGTAATTTATCTTTGAGTATTTATCATTCTTTGGGATATTTTTTCTCTCATAAATATCACAATACACTTCTATTCAAGCTTCATCTCCAAATGTCAATTATAGTTCCTATACTCCAGACACTTTCAAATTAATTCCCAATATGCTAAGTATGAAAAAAGAGACCTTGATCAGTAGTGTGAGCTGTATAATTTATGCTATGATTAACTAAGGACTTTCTTCCTCACTTTTAGATGCCATTAAGTTAAAGTAATCAATTTAGCCTTATATTTATCTAACTGTGAAAATCTTTTTTATTAATTGAGGTGCTAATGTACAAGTAGCAAAGTAAAGAATTCTTAAAGCAATAAAAGTCTATCTTTAATACCATGTTAAATACCAAACATTAAATTACTATATTTTCGTCATGCTTTTATGCCAGGAACAGCATGAAATATTACCACAGCTGCTATTCAAATTATCCTGTTAGTTCTGTTGAATAGTGATACATTTTGACAAGAAAATATTTTTCTTGTTAAAGTACAGTCTTACACGCTCTAAGCATTTCATAATTATATTTAAAGACATTAGTAACTAGTTGTTGATATTTTATAAAATATTTCAAATATGTATACAAAAGCAACTTAAAATTTCAGAGGGAAAAAATTCTCTTGTACTAAGCCTTGGAATTTTGAACACATCCATGCTGTTCTTAGCATCTCGGGTTTTTATATTTCAAAACTGTAGCAGACAAATTATAACAATAGTAACCCCAATAGGCTTAAATTTTACATTGGATGTGTGTATTAATTAAATGATTAGATGACAGAATGAACAACAAATTGTGTGTGTGTGTGTGTGTGTGTGTGTGTGTGTGTGTGTGTGTGTTGTGGTTGCATTCTCTACATGAAACTATCTGTAGTGGACTGGTACTGGTTGGTGAATGACTCTACTTTCAGCAGAATAATATGTTACAGCAACTAAATGAACCTTAAACACAATGGCAAAAATGAGATGCCACCAAATTGTCCATAGTCTTTGAGAAAACACACCTGGCATTGTGATGTCATGAACTCTATCCTGCCCTGCAATTTAAAAAAAGATCACTTTTTCTTCAATCTGTATTCCAATAAAGTAATAAATTGAGGGAAAATTGTAGGTTTTCTTCTTTTCATACATCCTCAAGAAAAATCAAATTTTTCAGTTTCTTAAAGAAATTTTATGGCATATTTTGAGATAAGACAAAGTTAAGAACAGAGGGTTAACTCAAAGAGTTTTAGTCTTTTTTTTTTTTTATTTTTATTTATTTTTTTTTTTGTAAAACATTTGTTGAATTGCAAAGTGAAAACTCACTATGTGAAATTAATGTCTGGTTTCCAATTAAATAGTGTCATTTTAAGGCCACTTTTAAGTTCAGATTATTAAGGAGTAAGAAAGAAAATCGATGTATTAAATGCCTTAAATTGAAGAGTATCCTAGAAGAAATTAAGTAACATTTGTATGAAAGTTCAATTATAATAAATATGAGGTTTAAAATCGGGCATACTTCTTGCTATTGGCTTTATTTATTATATTTCACAGAAAGCTATCAGACTTTTGATGATGGGTCAGTGTCCCCAGATAGAGCCTGTAGTTCAGACCCTCCTGTTCAAGGTAGGCATGAAACAGCTCCCCATGTTCTATCATCAGAGAATAGTCAACCACCTCACAGGGGATATACAAGAAGTAGAAGAGATGTGTGTCATGGGACTAGTACCTGGAATGGCAAAACCAGATCATGAAGCAATTTTAACTGACAGTTTGAGTAAACCTCAATTCAATTCAGAAAGAAATTGGTTATCCTCAGAAAGTTATCTGAAGTATCATCATTGCACCAGTAAGCATATCTTGCTTCCTGGTTAGTTCTGTAATTTTAGTATTCAAAGGTAAAACACAATCTGACATTTTCTAAACCCCCTTCCTTTTGATTAATCACTTCCCTTCCCCTTAGGTATACTATTCCATATCCCTCTATACTTAAACCTTCCCACCCCTAACCTAGAGGTAAAGCTAAATAACATGACTGGCTTACTTTGTGTGGACCACGGTTCTTTGCTTTACTTCCTCTGCTACTTGGCAATCAAGGACAGTGCAAGGTTCAGTGCAAGGACATAAGGATCTGTGCATCTCTACCTGGCTTATTTTGTTTAGCATATTGTCTTCTAGTTTCAGCGATGCTATTGTAAAAGATGCAAGTTTCTTCTTCCATAAGGCAATGTGGTTCTCATTATACATGTAAAGTAAATTCTTATAAAATTATTACATGGAGATAAACCATTCATTTTATTCCATATTTTCCTATAAGGAGTGGTATTGAAACTAACATGGAAATAAATATATGTGTATAAGAAAAACTTAATCATATTAAGTCACGGTTTAAATATTTTGAGAACCCCTCGCATTTTTATATGTGTCTCAATTTATGTTCTCACCAGTGGTCAGACTAAGGACCCCATACTTCCACTCTCTAATTAGTTTCCACTATTTGATTTCTTTTCACTAAGAGACATTCTGAAAGTTGTGTGGGGTTGCATCATTGTGGTAGGGATTTGATTTCCTTGGAAATTAATAATATATTTCTAATACTTATAAACAATTGTATAATTTTTCCGTAAAACCCCTATATTTTGGTTTCTTTGCCTTCTTTGGCTTGGATCCTTTGGTCTTCTTACCATTAACTTTTTGTGTGTTCTTTGCATGCATTAAATGGCAGTTCCTTGAAGGACATGATTGTAATTATTTTCTTTTGTTCTTTGCCTTCCCTTGTCTGTTCTCTTTGCTTTCTCTGGTCCCAGTATCTTATACCAATGAGAGAGCATGTGTTTGGAAATGACTATAATGCTTTTCTAGTCTGCTTTAAAAGGTGATGTGCTGAAGTATAAAACCTTCACTAATTGTTAATGATCATACACTTGAGTACTCTCCATGAACTGGCATCCTGTTACAGAATGTATGCTGTATCAGGTGGCTTGTGGCACAGACCAAACAGGTCAGATTAGTGCCATGAAGCTAAGAAATTTAATTCCTATCATTTTGTACTTACTAAAATTTTAAAATAATTTGTATTTGATAAAAACTTTATTGATTGAGTACATATTATAAACAAATTAATTTGGTGATTGTTTTTCAAATTTTGACCATAAAAACATTTTATTCAATCTAATAAGAATCACCTTCTGTGACTTGAGAGGAGACTCATTGATTAAAAATATTAGCTTCTCTTCCAGAGGATATGGGTTCAATTCCTTGAACCCACCTGGAAGCTCACAGCTGTCTGTTACTTCAGTTCCAGGGCATCTAATGCCACCACATATAAAAACATGCAGGCAAAACACCAGTGTCCTTAAAAATAAATAAATACCCCCAAAATGTAAGTAAGTAAATAAATAAGAAACATTAAAACCAGACTGTTTTTTTTTTAAGCCACCTTCAAAAGACACTTCAAACAACTGCTTAGGAAGCATCAAAAAAAAAAAACCACCAAGAAGATGACAGATTCCTTCAACTTATGGTTAAATATAGAAACAACCATTGTTAGAATTTCTCAGTCTGTTTATTTTCATGTATAAACAATATATTATTATATAGGCAAGACACTGTGGTAGGTTTATGTTAGGAACTGTAAAATGTAAGAACATATATGATGTTTTAACTATCATTAAAAAACGATCAGTAGTTCAATGAGAATTGGGAGAATCAAAATGTATTCATGTTAAATATTTTTCCTGTTTTTAAAAAAGATGGAATGAAGCATTCCAAATATGAGAAGGTAGAGAATTTTTATAGTACAAAGTCTATTCCGTGGATCATATCGATATCTTGAAGTGTGACTCCCGGATAGTCTTGTGTAATGGACTTTAATATTATTTATAAAATTATAAATATGTAAAACCAGTTTGTTCAATTTTCAACACAATATTTGGTGTCCGATTTTAATAGTTAATACAATTACTTTCTACTTCAATTAGAGAGAAAAATAACATATTTTTTCTAAGTTACGGAATGAATTTAAAAATGAATGAATGCTTACATTACCGTATGCAAAATTAAAACACATTATTATTTATATTTTGTTCTAATGTTGTTTCTTATTGGAAATATTGTATGAGAAATCGGGAAGGCAATTCTCTTGATATAGTTCTTGCTTTTCAACTGTGAGAATGTGGGTTTGTTGTCCAGAACCTGGTAACATGTGCATGGACCCTCAGAGCTTGAATTGTGGAGAAGGTGAATGGAGAAAACTCCTGGCCCACCACCTAGTCCACTTGATAGCTTCCAAGCCAATGAAAAACTCTGACTTAGAGCAAAAACATAAAATGTTGATGGTGTCTGAGAACAATACCCAAACTTCTTTATCTTCTACATGCACCTAAAGACACATGCATTGTGAATGCACGGGAGCACACCTGTGTGTATACAAAAATAACAGTTTGAAGCTGTTCCTTTTCCTCTTCACGGAGTGTATGGATCCTAAGTACAGTTTTAAATTGTTTTGTGAATCTGAAAGGTCAAATTCTTCTGTGAACCCCAAGAAAATGACACAACTATAAGACAGAGTTTGCAAGATTGCCTATAAAAATATAGCTGAATGTTGAAACAAATGACATATGTATATTTTGGAAATTGCCCTCCCAAAATAGGCAAAGAAAGAAAGAAAGAAAGAAAGAAAGAAAGAAAGAAAGAAAGAAAGAAAGAAAGAAAAAAGAAATGGCACCAATTCCAGTTGATTTAATGAGTCAATTGGCACAGTTCCACCACTTGCCCAACCCCTCACTGCTCACATAACATTGCCTTTCTCATGCTCTGTCCATCTTCTCGTTAATTCTTGGTCTTCTCCAAACACACTCTCCATCTGCTGACTTCTCCACTTGCCCTTCCCCAATCCATATGTCTGTTGTCTGCCATGATCATTATTTCTTCCCTGAATTGAAATTTAATGCACTTTATTATTACTAAACAAATTGTTAACTGTATGTATGTATGTATATATATATATATATATATATATATATATATATATATATATATATATATATATATATATATATATATATATATATATATACATACATACATAAACATAATTGATACATACATCTGTTTAGGAAATAATAAAAAGATATTTCAAGTCAGTGAGGTCAAAATTTTTCTTAAATGAGGTGTTTGTCATGTTGAATATAAAATTCACTGGAAATAATTCATTAAAATAAAAAACAGCAGACAATGTATTAAAGTAAAATATAAAGTTAAAAGGTCATCTTTGTTCTTCTGTTCTAAATGGCACTCTTAACATCCTACCTAATTAACCAAAAGTTTATTCTTGAAGGCTTTAAATCTTTACTTCATTAAAATACTAAAGTATACTCAAATAAACTCCATGTCTAGAATAATTACTTTCTGAGGGGAGGGGTACTATTTACCATTTATTTAACTACCTCAGAGTGAGAGGCAATAATGTGTTATACTTGTTAGGATGGTAAATAGATCTGAAATTTTGCTCTAAGTTCAGGCAGCTCTTTGGGGGATGAGAGCCGGAAGTTGAGGGGAAAAAAAGAACCAGTCTGGTGCCTGCATTTCTGCTTCTAAGGTAAAAAAAAAAAAAAAAAAAAAAAAAAAACAGCTGGATGAGCAGTGAACTGAATGGGAGGATCTGTCAAAAGCCTTTAGGTTAAAAGCATCTGCTTAACTAGACCTCTCTAATGGTGCCTCTCTGGACAGCATCCCATTACTTCCAGTGCATGGTATCTAGAGGGCTCAGAAATTTGAAGAGCAGAAATCATGTGCATGTGCAATGGGCCACTGCCCCACACTCTGAGGTAGTTAAAGAAATGGTAAATAGTACTGTCCCCAAAAGTAATTATTCTAGACATGGAGTTTATTTGAGTATACATTACTTTAGTGTTTTAATTTTGAAAGTTACTAAAATATTTTGAATTCATGTTCTTCATGCAGCATTTTCTCTAAAGAAAACACTTCTGAAAAATGACAATCCACATGAATAGAGTTTACATACATGCATATGTGATCTAACATCTAATTTAAATAACTAAATATAACTTTACATTTTCAGACAAGGGAACATAAAGAATATGGTAGTCTGACAGAAAGGGAATAAACAGCTTCTTGTCTGTGAATGCATTCGGAGTAAACTGTGGATGCAAGTGATTTTGTTTCTGGTCTGGCCAGCTATGTAAGTTCAAATACAACAAGATCACTTAATCTTTTCTACTGCGATGGAGGATAACCTTATTTCTAACAATTTCTACAGTTATACTAAATGAAAGTAAGAAAGTTCATATATTTGGAGTCTTTGCTCTGTACTTTTAAATAAGAGTGAGATCAAGTTCTCTGCAGCCTACATTTTAGCATCCATTGTCTAATTGATCTGGTCCAAATGATTTTGTGAATATTAAGTATAACACACATTTTGTGACTCAAGTGTTTTTTTCTGGAGGTTCTGGTAAAAGGACATATTTTTTTATTGGTTATTTCACTTATTTACATTTCAAGTGTTGTCCCCCTTCCTGGTTTCCCTTCAGCAAGCCCTCCATCCCATCCCACCTCCCCTTGCCACTATGAGGGTGCTTCCCCACCAACCTGATTGCTCTCACATCCCCTTACACTGGGAATCAAGCCTCCACAGGACCAAGAACTTCCTCTTGCATTGATAACAGATAAAACAATCCTCTGCTACATATGTAGTTGGAGCAAAAGGACTTCTAAGTGTGACAAGTAAAAGCACCCAAGTTATTCAGTATCAGTTGAGCCTTTGAAATTACTTTATAGGCTAAGTAAACAAAAGTATGGTACATCTTATATAATTAAATGCTAAAGCATTTGTTCTATAAAAATATTTTATATTCAATTTATTCAAAGGAACCCAGGCCTTTTTCTCTGTATGTGAAATAAAGAAAACATTTAATGTGATTGCTACAGTATGAATAGTTTTTATGGATAGCTGTTTCTATCCAACATATTGCTCTTGTTTGAATGCCAGTGTCAGTAGAACATTTCCATTCAGCCTGCAGATTTGATTTTCTTAACACATTACTACTTGGTGAGCACAGAATCTCATCAGCTTCCTTCCTCACCTGAGCTATAATATATAGACTGTACTCCTGCCAGTTTTATCACATGTCCCTTATATTTCCTATAAAGATTTTTCTTTCTGATATAGACCATGTGTATATATATATACACACACACACACACACACACACACACACACACACACACACACAGAGAGACACACACACACACACATAAATGTGTGTGCGCATGTGTGTGTGTGTGTGTGTGTGTGTGCATGTGTATGTGTGTTTGTGTCTGTGTGTGTGCTTTTGTATAGGTGATTTTGAAGACCAGAGGTAAGTACCAAATGTCTTTCTTAGCAGAGCTCTATCTTATTTTCTGTATCAGAGGCCTCTCTCATTCAACCTGGCATTGATTGTCTAGGAAGTTCCTGTTTCACCTCTGTTGCACTGGATTTACAGACCAAGACAACAAAGGCCAAGGTTTTACATGGCTTCTGGGGTTCCAAATTCTGGTTCTCATGTTTACAGTAAGCACTTTGCTAACTGAGCTACATTTCCAATATCTTTGTAGATATTTTTTTACAAAGGTTAGAAAAGAATCAAAAATGTTTAAGCTTAGTGAAGTAACGTTAATGAAATAATTGGTATCTCAAATTTATTTCCATGTTTAACACCATTATATATGCACAGTTTTATGCAAGTTTCAATTCCCTAGTAGTATAAATTTGTTTTTGAAGATATTTCTCACAATGATTTATGATGTGTATGAAGGTCTCAGTTTGGAGGTAAATCTGATTGGATTTGAGGTGTGGTGTTAGGCCTCATGCATTGACTAACTGGCTAGCTGCTCTTCTGTGCCTGTTGGTAATCCACATTATTATGTCTGCAAAGGACTGCTTTTCTACATAAATGAGACACTACTGATCATTGGCTATTGATTGTGTTTACTAAAGTTGCTTATAAGTTAGTCCACAAAAGTGAATGACTTTCAGCGTTGACAGTGTTATCCTCTCTGGCTTTCTGTATGCAAAAGTCTGCATTCTGACCCCAGAAGAAGATAAAACCTCCTCTACTCCTTTACAAGAGCTGTTATTTATATTTTCTATCATGAATTTTTTTTCATTAAAGTTAATTTATAATATTTACAAAGACCTCTATAAGTATTCTGCCTGTCACATAGAATTGCTTATCGTTTCAGCCCACAGTCCTACATCATCAGACATGCTTTAATGTATCCCACTATCAAAGTTATACATGTATTCAGCATTTAAAAGTAAAAGCATTCATTGTCGTTTTCTACCCCATGCTGTTTAAATATGTACAGGATCTGCAAGAATATCCCCCAATTAGTAATTCCTGATTTGGAAACACATTATAAAATCCCATTCCCCATACAAGATTTGGTACAGGTGACAACAACTTTTTATGATTAGTTAAATTAAACACAAGCAATACCCACCAGTTAGGATTTTTTAAAATTATTTTTTATTAGATATTTTCTTCATTTACATTTCAAGTGTCATCCAGAAAGTTCCCCATACCCTCCCCCATCCCCCCCCCTGCTCCCCACCCACCCCCTCCCACATAATGGCCCTGGCGTTCCCCTGTACTGGGGCATATAGAGTCTGTATGACCAAGGGGCCTCTCCTCCCAATGATGGCCAACTAGGCCATCTTCTTCCATATATGCAGCTAGAGACATGAGCACAGGGGGAACTAGTTAGTTCATGTTATATCCTTAAACTACAACATATTTAACATTATCCCATTCTTTGTTGAGCAAAGGTGTTTTAAGTTTCTCTCATCTCTGGATCAACCTCTAGCATGTCAGTGAATGTACTCATCCACCACTAAGTTCACATTACTATCAACAGTGAGTTAGTTTGTATGGGAAGTTATCAATTACTTTTCTCATCAATCTGACAAATTATGAGAGAGTAAAAATGTACTAACAGATGAATTAACTTTGTGTGTCTCAGAGAGAGGACATGATCAATCATGGAGGAGAAAGTGTAGCAGAATGATAATGTCACACTATGTCAAGAGTCAGCAAGGGGAGAGAGAGATGTACGCTGATGCCAAGCTATTTTTCCTGTCAGGAATCCCATCTTAAATAATGTTACTATCCACGTTAAGGGTGGGTCTTCCACCCTCAAATAAACCTGAATATAACCTCACAGATTATCTCTATTGTCTCTTCAGGGCTTTCTAAAGTCTGGTCAAGCTGAGAATGATAAGATTAAGGGCTTTGTTTCTTTTAATGTAGGAGATAGATTTTTTTTTCTACAGTAATGATAATTATGTTGTTTTGTTTTGTTTTGTTTTGTGACCCTTTGTTTTAACCAGGGTTTCTCTTCTTTGATTACACCACTGAAGACAATGACTTCTTTTTCCCCAGAAGCCACCAGTAACAAATACTTTGGGGAGCAGAAGTGAAACACTATGACATTCTTCATACTACATGACTGACTAGTGACAAGAACAGTGCCTTGTAAGGCCCAGTGGGAGCAACCTCAGCTCTTCTAGGAACAGGAACTCAACAGTTTAATCAAACCAGATTTCACTCCATTGTTCTGCAACATGGCCTCTGACTCTTACGATATAGCCTGAGAGGAATGGTATCAATGCCCCATTTAATGTCAATCACTCATTAATCCCTTATTCTCAGTGTCTAGAACAGCCATGTGTTTATTATGTCATTGCAAAGAGAAATTTCGCTGATTAAGGCTGAAAGTAGTATTTGTGGATAAGTATAAACATGAATATTTACTAGGCAGCCAGGGCATGTTAGTTTAGATACACAAGTTCTCAATCAGAGGCCAAGACCTCCTCAGCAATGATTGTTTGACTGACATTACATTATCAGGCATGAATCTCCTCCTGCAGAGTAAATCTCAATTCCAATCAAAATCTAGTACCCTAATGCATACGAGGGTGTACCATTAAAATTGGCAGCACATTTTGTAAGGTTCAATGCTGGCTAAAATTGTTAATGCCTTTCCTACAACAGCAACATGCATTATGCTTCTAGCAGAATGGCGATAACTGTGAGGAATGAAGATCAAGTGTAAATGAATTTCTCAGTGTCTTGCAATAAAAGTGTGTGCCATCTTCAGCAATAGAGTTTTATCAACTAGTTCTGGCTGGGGGAGGGGCAGAGATCCAAGAAAAATGACAAGAATCTGTTACTCTTGAGTAGCCTGGACTTACCTAAAGAAAAATTCATAACAAGATACCCCATGCCTTGCACTTATTTTATAATCTCTGGCTTTTTGAGCAACATCAATTAACTGTATTGATTATCTTCCTTTGAGATTTAAAAAAATCAAACAAACAAACATATCACACTTACTTACAACACATTAAGTTTACATATGAGCTCTTCCCTCACTGTTCATTTGGATTAACTTTTTCCATTTTTCCATCAGCTCCTCCAAACACTTTACTGATTACTGCTTACATTTTTCCCATGCCATTGCCCATTTCTTTAATTTCATAACTTATTATATTTTATCCTAGCCACTGCTATATTAAGGCATCCCCAATTCCAATGGTTTCAAGTTTTCTTATTTCCACAGGTACTCTAAAACAAGCACATAAATCTAAAGATTTGAACCATGAATTCACATACCAGAAAGAACATGTTATTTTTCTGTGGCAGGCAATCTCACCCAGTATAATTTATTTTTAGATCTACCCATTTACCTGAAATTTGTATATTTTTGTTACAACCAAATAAAATTTTGTGCCATATAAATACCACATTTTCATTATTTGCTCACGAGTAGAAACACACCTTTGCTGTATCTATTTGCAAGCTATTGTGAATAGAGCAGCAAAAAACATGGATGACCAAGTATTTCTATGATAAAATATTACATCCTCTGGGTGTATGTGCAGCAGTATAATAGCTGGATGAAATTTTTATGGCTTTTCGCAGAAGCGTCACATTGACTCCGATAGTAGCCCTACTGGTTTACATCCCACTCCAAATAAATATGGATTACTTCTTTCCAACACTCTTATCATTATTTGCTGTCATGTGATTTTTAAATGACAGTTATTATGACTAAATGAGATGGAGTTGAATTAACAATTTGAATATTTAAATATACCCAATATCCATTTGTCTTTCTGTTTTCAAGAACTCACTTTTATATCTGGAAGAAATTTTCATCTGGTTGTTTATTTTCACAATTCATATTGGTTTTTGTTTTTTTTTTTTTTAATTCTTTGTATATCTTTAGTAGTCTATTGGTTTTATGGCTGTCAGAGATTTTCTCCCCTTCTTTAGGCCACATCTTCACTCCAAGGAGTCATTTACTTTAGAGAAACTTTTACTTTTATTTTCATGTGGTTTCATTTTTCAATTGTTGACCCTATTTCCTGACTGACATAAGTCTTATTTAGAAACCCTGGTCATGCTAGCATATCATACTCTACTATCAGATTTCTATCTATATCAAAGCTTTGGCCTTTACAGCAAGTTCTTTTTTGATCTACTTGGAGTTGTTTCAGTGTTGGTTGAGTAATAAGGAGCTAATGTCATTTGTCTCCATGTATATAAAATATCTCAACAGCTTTTTTTGAAGATGCTATATTGTGCCTGTGTGTATTTTCATGTCTTTGTCAAAATATTAGCTTGTTGTTATTGTGTGGAATTATACCAAGATCTTCTCTTCTATTCCTTGGTCTACATGTCTGGTTTTGTTTCAATATTGTAATATTGTGCTATTTGTTATTTGTTTGAACTTATATACTCCTTAATATTGGGCATGATAATACTTCAAGAAATATTCCTTTTACATGGTATTATCTTGACTTTCAGGGATCTTTTATGCGTCAATATAAGTATTACAAGGAAAGGGGATAAAATTTGAAGTGTAAATAAAGAACACATCTAATGAAAATGAAAAAAAAATTAGAAAAATAAGAACAGATATTTTAAGATTACACTTACAGATTAGGTAAGTTATACAACTAGTTGCATGGGAAATCCAAAGCAGGTACTGTTGTCTGTTACATTGTTCTTTTAAAAGCAAGTTAAACAGCCAGGGTAAGTACAGAGTAGAATATCAGCCTCAAGCCTTAACTGATCTCATTTTACATTATTAAATCTGACTGTGAGGTCCACAAGTTCATAAATATGTATTTCATAAAAACTGAGTATGCAAAGCAGATTACAAAATCATAAGAATAATGGGGAGAGGAAAGATTTTTTTTTCAAGGGGGACAAGATAAAATATAGCAAAGAGTGCAAATTTCTACTGCACAACTAAACATTGCAGTGACTTTAGATATGCAGTTTTTGTGCCATATGTCTCAAACAAAAATTTTTCCTTAAAAATATATTTTAGAAAGTAGATAAGCATGTATGTTTATCCTCATTCTAATATATATATATATATATATATATATTAGTTAAAAGTAAATAGCAATTTTCCAATTTTCCCTATATTCAACTAAATGATGGTGATTCTGGAAATTAAAGTAATATACTTGGAAGTTATTCACAGGCTAGGCAAATCTACAGCTAAGCAAATTTACATTCATCCACAGGCAAAAGGAGGAAACACAAAAGCATAATTGTACTTGGGCTATAATCTTTATATTTTCAAAAAGAAATATTGATTTTCTAATATTTAAAGTGAAAAATATATGCATTATGTTTATTTTGTTACCATACAATAGTATATTTCCTTTTTAGTAAGGGCAATAAAAGCCACAGAATTCTGACTACTTTTTTAAAGCTCAGTGACCAGTATAAAAGATCTTGTGCAAACATGTTCAGGCAATCATCTGAAATAATACACAGTATGAGAATGTATTAGTGCTTATACAAGGTATTTTTCTTGAATTAGATAATATTAATTAATAGAATCATTAAAAAAACACTGTTAAAAGAAACCAAATAAATATCCATGATTAAAAACCTGATGATTTGTCTGATTTCATTGTTTCTCTGTCTACTGTCTAATCACATCACATCTAGATCTAGATCTAACCTCCTCTTCCACCTTCACAGATATTGTTTCTGATATAAACTCTGAGATGACTGAAATATAGGCAAAGATAAACAAACGTCCACATTTATTGTCTGATTTTAAAGATCATTTGTTGCAGGGTCTAGTGTGTATGGAAAGGTTACCCTGACATGGTATTATTTCAGGTAATATCAGAATCTTAAATTTTTTCTCTAAGTGTGAGTCATCAAAAATTTCTAGATATGCCCAACAGTGACTGGAAATTATCTGAATTAAAGGCATAAAAATGGTAGAAAAATTGAGGTCAATAATATGACATTTCTCTAAAATTCACATTAATTAAAAAATTCATTTAAATTCTAGGAGTATGCATTTTATAATACCAGTTACTAGGAGTTCCATTTTCTTTTGTTCATTAATTTTGATTCTGGCCTGATATTTGAATGTTAATGTCGAATTTATCTTCCATGTTCGAAATAAGCCTATAAAATAAATGTAAATTAGTTGCATTACTGCTACTATCTTACCACTCATCAATTAAGCATGATTAAAAATTTGACAGTTCTCAAGAATGTTTCATTTGGAAAATAATAAACTTATGTGAATTAAAGATTCATAATTCTTACAGATGGCAGATTGGTAGATAAGGTCACAAGGTTGAAATTATTTATCTATTCACTCCAGTTAATGTTTCATGGTACTTTGTCTAAATATATCAACTCTCCAAGAAGACATGCAAATATATCATAAAATTTACCATACAATATTGATCATCTTTATAAATAAATCAGATTTTAGTGGAACTCTTGAAAGATGGGGAATATCTTTAAAAGCTTAGAATGCCCAGAAGCCATTTCAATAACAAGATGATAAAGGTGTATTAAAGTTTCATATATTATTTTACTACTGATGGCGAGCAGCATGAAGAACTACAGATAATGCTGCTGGTGATGACCCACCTCTGGCTAAGGAGTGACAAGCAGATGATGGCCTCTAGAGGATACAGAGAAAATGTTTCTCAGGGATGGTAGTAACACACACACACACACACACACACACACACACACACACACACACATATATATATATATATATATATATATATATATATATATATATATATATTTATAAGAAACTACAGAAAGAGCCTGTGAAACTGTAAACTACAGTAATGAATCATATGACAAAACATGCTTATTAGTGCAGCAGTAGCATGAGTGTAATGAAGGCCTTCTCCATAAACAGAAACACAAGCATGGAACTATAATTTTGATCAAGAATATTTTGTTGGGATCTTACAGGCCCCAAGCATGAACTTCTTACGGTTGCTTTTCTAAATGGATGAAGTATGAAATTGCCTTCTAAATTCCCATCTTTCTACCCATAGATTAGTGCAGCTCTCAGGTCTCATTATCACAGGATCAACAACTGGTCAGAAGTCAGAGAACATGCTTGACAGCCAAAATATGATATAATAATAGACTCCTTCCAAAATTTCTGGGACTATGGTAGAAAGGGGGTTAAAAAGATTGAGAAGGGCACTGTCTTGGAGGACTAGAGATAAATGGTGTCTTTTTAATGTTACAGGACTGCTGTACTCATGAAAATAATAGCATCTGTGTTTGTGTACCAAAGACCTTCACAAAGTATAGCCAGTCAATAATTTAGTGTAGAATGAAGAAAGGGTCAGAAGTTGACCCTCAATACATAGAGGGGAGAGCTAGTTTTATTAATTAATTAATTAATTAATTAATTAATATTTTTTTCTGGATGTATACATATGCATAGTGTATATATAGTATCCTTGAAACTGAAGAGTGTTAGATTCGCAGGATTGATGTTACAGTTGTTTGTAAACCACCTTATCTGTGCTGGGAACCAAACCTTAGTCCTCTGCAAGAGCAGCAAGTAATCTTGATCTCAAAGCTATTTCTGCCTTCTACAAAGCCTGATGTTCTTTTCCTTGGGGACTCTGGTTGGTTGATGACTCTCATGTGTGGTGCCACACTCATGAGTTCCTGCAACTAATTAAAAACAAAAAGAATGTAAGTTTAGGGAAATAGATGTGAAGACAGGGGAAGAAGTAGAGAATAATAAATATGTTCATATTACACTGCACAGGATACTTTAAAATAATAGGGGCTGGATAGATGGTTCAGTGTTTAAGAACAATGAATACTCTTCCAGAGGTTCTGAGTTCAATTCCCAGCAAAGCTATGGTGGCTCACAAATATCTGTTATGGGGTTTGGTGCACTCTTCTTATGTGTCTGAAGGCAGCTATAGTAAACTCATATTCATAAAATAAATAATTATTTAAATGAAAGCATTAAAAATAATAACATATTATATTTTTTATAAAAGTAATGACCAGCCAAAATCAGGCACATTCCAAGTGGCAAGGCCCCAGATGGGACATTGCATCAGATTCTATAGTTATAGCAAAATCCAATTTTCTAATTTAAAATTTCAACTACAATTTCCTACATCATTTCATATTATAACCAATAATGTACAAGACTTTTCTGGTAGAAAACATCTGCTGCTATTACTCTATTACTCTAGTGAAATATGTAACAAACATTATTTTATGAGATAATTTCTTTTGCTCAATAATAATATGTGAATTTGTATGATATTTTTGTAGCTCTCTGTTTAAATATTTAATTAGTTTAAAAAAATTAACAAAGGTCTGTTTCTGTCCACACAAGGAAATAAAAGGCATAACTTACATAAAAGGCATTACTTACACTGTCGTCTGGAAAGCAAAACCGTGCCTTTCCCATGATTATAGAAGTTGGTTGGCAGTGTACAGATAAGCTAGGAAAAGGGCATTTTGAAAACATAAATGGAACTCTTTGCTATGGAAAATCATTTCAAATAAGAAGGTTACTAACAAAATTTTTGAAAATGTCACCAATAATATACCATGATTTAAAATACATTTCATAAGATATTTTCATCCATAAGTAATTATTAACTCCTTAGAGAGCACTTATTGATAATTAAAACTGCAAACATTTCTTTGCTTCTCTATCATCATATATTACAAACTGACAAAGAAATCTAATTAAGCCAAAAACAGATCAAAGGGCAACTAAATCCTCTGTATAACTCAATTTTCCCTAATGCTAATCAATCCATCAGACAGGAGCCAAAATTAACTTTTTAAAGTAAGGTATCATTAGATTACCCACATTCTACCTGCCTCACTCTCTTTCATCATCTTTCATGGTTTCCCCCTGAAGCTGTCAGTGTCTAGTAATGAATACTCCCATTGTTACAGTCTTCAATCACTTCTGTTTGCAGTGTACATTCACATTTGTTGTTCTCTGGTCCTTTAACTCCCCCTCTGCGAAGCTTTTCATCCTGCTTAGCCCAGTAAGGTGCTCACTGCTTCACATACATCTTCATTTTTACTTCTGATCGGTTTGTAGATGTTATCTGTGCTGAAATTTTCACATCATATATTCTAATCAACTCTAATCAGTTTTTTTATTTTTGACAATTCCAAGATAAGATTATTAGCTATTTCTTTTTTATCTTATTCTCATATACAATTTATTTCATTAAAATGAGTATTGATTTTTCTATTTGAATTCTGATGTATAAAGTGAATTTCCATATCCTTTCTGTGAGTAGCACAGTGTCTGATATGTAGTAGGCATTATTATAAAAATCTTGACTTAATGAAACAATGAAAAATCACATGTCGGGAAAGACATTTGAGACTTCAGGCCTAGCTCCTTAAGGAAACACCGCTTGATAGGAAATGTCTATAAAGATACGATAAGTGTTGTCAAGTCCTTCTGTTTATTATGTCTGTAATAACCATTCTATATGAATCTTATTCTTTCCTCTGGATTAGAGCATACATCTTCATATAAATGACTTGATAAAGAAATTTGCATATAAGTTAATTCATGAATATTTAGAACTATTAGCAGATAATACTCAGTTACACTGAATGCAACCTTAAGAAAGTTAACATAGATGATTAGTGTGCTGTATAAATCTTTAAAAATGGCTGAATTAAATTGTTCAGAAAAAAAGCTCTTTAACAAGCAAAATATATTCAGTATACAAGAATGCAAGACAAAACAAAAGTAATAAAAAAAAAACTAATAGACAGTAGCAGCCATTGGAACTAAGTTTAATTATATCATACAAATTTGACTTACAATAAAGTACATAAGAAATACTGAATTAAAGAGAATTCTGTACTTAAAGTCATATGATGTTAGTGTCAGACTAAGAAACAATTTTCTTGATTATTGTGATTTTTAATCAATTGCTTTTTTCCCACATGCCAAGCTAACACAGGTGAGCTCAGTTAAGGCAGGGCATAAAAACCTGATGGGAGGGGGTGAATATACATGCATGCATAATGACCAAGTTATTATCAGTGTAGTTATACATTAAAATTAAAATAATGCTGATATAGTTTAGAGTTATATATCCCCACCCATTTTGGATAGCTTAATAAAACATGATATATATCTGTTGAAGTTCCTGTGGAACTGCAAAGGGGTGAAAAAATGATTTATAAACATCTAAAATTGCATATGTAATTTTATTTAATATATAAAATTTTAAGAAGCTAGTAGTGTTATGAAAATGATACAAGACTGAAGAGTAGAGTCTGGATGAAAAGTACAATAAACAAGAATCAGATTCAGAGAGAGAAAATTAAGAACTAAGTGCCTTCTTTATATCATGTGAGTGATAGAGTGGTTTAAATTATGCCAATTTAATATTTAACTTGGAATTTGGCATCAATTGTTCCAAAATAGAATTGTGCCTTGATTTATGACTCAGAAACAGTTCAATTAATCATCATGGCTTTCTGCTCTCATCTATGTTAATCCCTTATAGACAGATGTAATAAAGAAGCTTGTAGACAGGTCACGTTTATGCTGAAGCCTTCCCTCTAGTACACTTCCAGTTTCCTCCTTCTTTCTCCTGGGTTGACACAGGACACCTTTTCACTGCCATTATTAAAATCTAAGCACCAGCCAAGTGTGGAAGCACACGCCTTTAACCCCAGAATTCTGGAGGCATAGGCAGGTGGATTTCTGAGTTTGAGGCCAGCCTGGTCTACAAAAAAAAAAAAAAAAATCTAACCACCACACTTCTTTATATTACTGACTCTGTGAGGTGGTCTTTATGATCTAAAGGCAGGTAGCAGAGTCAGAGACAGCCTCTGCTTCCATTGTTAGGAGTACTACATGAAGATCCAACTGCATGTCTGTTACATATATGCAGAGCAATAGGAACACCCCATGCATGCATACTACTCTCAGTTCAGAGTGTCATATGACTATGACCACTTTGCATGAGACCTATATTCTGAAATCATGTCCTTCCTTTGAATGATACTATATTCACTTTGGGCAATGGACAAATGGGAAGTAGCCATGGGAGTAAAGGCAGAAATTTTGAACTAAAATATTTTATTGCATTTACAACCACTCTGAGTATAAAGAGGAGCTTGTGCTATCCGGGGTCAATAAGCCAAGTTTCTGTGGAAAGAAAAGATCACTGCTTTGTGCTTAGCACTTGATCAGATTGATAGAGCTATTGTTCTATTTTTCTGAAGTACTCTGTCATTATCTCAAGAGATGATGCAGACATGTTACCCTAAGTGCTTATTTGCTTTCAACCTTTGGAATATTAAGCTTTCAGAATAATAATTTGAAATGCTTCACCTCATGACTAATTTTTAATACTTCATCCTTAGTTTGCTATATTGTTAAAAAATATTGCTTGATCCTGACTTCAGACAGCAGTACAAATCAACTTAAGGAAAATAATAGTAGCTGAATGATTACTTTCATCAGAAATAAAGTGATTTTATGATACGCTAGGGTATTGTTACTGTTTTATATTTATCTGAAAAAGTAAATTAAATGTCATAGTAGTTTCTGGAACTGAGTTCATCTTATTAAAACTTAGAAGTATATTAAATTAAATCTGAGTTATATGAGCATCTGAACTCAAGTATGCTTTTATATAGACAAGGGACTATTTTTTTCTTGCAAAACATAATAGCTTATATTAAGTTTCAAATTATTTTTCATGTAAGTCCCTGTTGTTTTTTAGAGAAATTATCAGGTTACTGAATAGTTAATTTCACACATATCTTCATGTATCAAGACAAAAATAGTCAAAACTCTTTAACCTACTGGGGAAGGTATTTCATTTATTTTTGAAATAATTGAGACTATATTGTGTTAAAATTATTTTATATTAAATTTTGTAGTTGCTATAGTTACAATTTAAATGTGTACTATATTATCAGAGTGCAAACAGTGAAGAATTTATTTCACTGGACTTAGAATGCATCAAGTGTAAGGGGAGCCCACAGATACATCTGATCTAATTAAAAGTTCTCAAAATTAAACTTATATCCAATTAAAATTAAAAAAAAAACTTATAGAAAAATAGTGTTTTCTTAACAAAGATTAACAGTATCAAGTTTAAACAGTATACTGTATTTCCAACTTTTAATACTAATGGGTCCCCATTTTATATTTGTTTATTTCTTGAATATGCAAACATTGAAATTTTGGCTAAAAATGGTGGATTACATGGATTATACATGCTTCCTCTTCATATTCTGGAGAAGATTACTTGGAATTTTCTAGGGAGAAAATGAAAACAATGTGACAAGGTATGAAGAAAATAATAAAGCTCTGCCACAGGTGTTCACAGAGATATGTTACATGTCAATTGAAGCTTAATTACATAGTAACAAAGAGGAGAGGCATGACAGTCATGGCAACAAGTCTTCACTTGCCTCCAACAGTTTAAAACCCATGCAGTGACATTTTCAGTGGAGACCAAAACTTGCTGAGAGATGTATGAACTGTTCCTCAGCCACCATAGTAAATATAGGCAATACTCATGCACATGCCCAGAAGTCCCCAATATACCTTAGCTGTATGGAAGTGCATCATGCGTTTAACCCTTGGAACCAAGACTTCCCTCCCTTTTCCTTGTACAGTTTTAGAAGAACTGAATGAAAACTAGGGTGCTGATGCATTTTCTGGAAAACTTGGCATGCCCATGGATATGGATACACGTAAACCTTACATATCACCGTAGTTGAAGTCTTAACTGGTGACTAGCACTAGCCTGCTATTTATTTAAAACAAATTTTTGAGTTTTTTCTATCCTTATATATAATAAAAGATTACTGGGATTGTGTGTTAGAAAAACTTATTAATGTGATAATTTTGCATTTTAAAGCGAAATAAAACTGGAAAAGCAAAAAAGAAATCTTGGAAGAAACAATTAGATTAGAAGATGCTTTGTAATGCTGCCCAAATGTTAAAGAGCACTGCTGGCTGCTACCTTGAAATTAATAAAAAAAAAAATTCTGATTTGTCTGAAACAAAAAATTAATTTTCTTTTGTCTTAAGAAAAAAATTAAAACATGTCTGAAAATGTAAAGTTAGAAGTGATCAAACAAAGCTATTATAATCCTGAAGACACTCAAATATGAGAGACAAGAAAACAAAGGCACTAGACATTAATTCAGGATTATATGAATTTGTGGTGAGCCCAAAACAATAGAAAACCTTAAAAGAATACTTTAAGAAAAAGTTCTACAAATATAGGAATTATTTTGTTGATTGAGAAGATATATGACCATTTATATGAAGAATAAAAACTAGATTGTGTCCAATCACCTTTCATAGTGTCAATAATATTTTCCATAAAAAGAATGTCTGAGTCTGTTTGCTGTTGTTATTACAAAAAAAAATTACTAGAAATGGGGGACTTAAAATAATACAAAATACTTTTTTTTAAGCTTTGGAGTTAAGATGTTTGAGTATTAATGGGATAAAGTTAAACATTAAGTATTGCTATTGTGTTTTAGTGTGACTCTCCATTCCCATGAATGGAGCACAGTACTCACTTAGAATGAAACATCCAAACTGCCTATCACAGTATCCTTCAATATTTAAGGAAATGACTAATATCAAATAGTAAATTATTAATCATTTAATTATTCATAATCCAGTTAATTCAAATTTATTTATTGGACACATGTTATATACCAGATAATGATATTAAGGTGGAATGATGGTAATCAAAATATTGGATTTAGTTGGAGGATTAGATAATTGGGAGAAAAATGATATAATATTCAGAATAATAAGTGATAGGTTCAAAAGTAAAAGAAGCTGAAAGGGTCTTAAGGTTTAGTTGTAAATCCTATAATTTGGGCTAAAAGCAATTTACTAAGAATGTGTGACTACCTAGTTATGATCAGAAAAAATATACTTAAAATTACCTAGCATAAATAAATGTAAAAACAAATAATTTCTAACCATAAATCAGAACTGGACAACACTTCAAAGGGGAGACAAAATGTAAAAGGAAAAAATTTAGTTGAAACTGAATATAAGATAGAAAATAATTGACTAGACACTAAATTTTTCTACAACTATTTTTGGTATGCTAGAAGAGTCAGTAATTAAAGATATAAGAATTATGCAAACATAAATGAAATTGTTGATCATGAAAAGTACAGCAATTAGGTAATGCTAATCAGTACAAGAATAATGGAGATTTGAATGCTGAATGTCAAGCAAGTAAGAACATAACACAATAATATAAAGAAATAAGAATTTAAGTCTCACCAAAATGACTGAGTAAACATGTGCTGAAGAAGGACATCAATGCTATAAATGCTAAAGCGAATGAGGATAAGATCACAAGGATTCACTCCTACATAATGAACTACAGGCAAATAAGGAATATCTCAAGATGTGTTAATAGTCATTCTCATGAAAGTGTACACTAATTGTTTACTCCTACCAAATTCTCAGGTCTGAATACATACAAACATGTACAAAAACATACGTACGTACATACATACATACATACATACATACATACATACATACATACCACACATGAGTAATATTCTATAGACAGAACAGGTTATATTTAGGAATATACATTTATGTGCTTATAGCAATTGATGAAAAGAAGGCCATGAAGTTGACCGAGAATAAGTAGCAGTAAATGGGAGATTTGGATGTTGAAAGGGAAGGAGGAAATGATATAAATATATAATCAAGTTTTAATCTCAAAATATATAATAAATTAATAACCAAAGTATCACATAGTAATCTGACAATATCAAGCATGATGGCATGCATGAGATCAGATATTTCCTGAAGAAGGAACGATTACAGATGGAACACGTAGAAAACAACTCTAGCATAAATGATGACCCCTTAGCAGTGTTTGGGTGAAGCTTGTGTTTCCAAGAAGTTCCTGGAGAGTAGGCTTAACATCCACCCAGAAAAACCAGCAGAAAAAGAGGGCTGGGCAACGTAGAAGTGGAGCTTTATCCCAGTGTGAACTAAAGGCTCACAAAGTGTGTATTCAGAATGTCTCATTGAAGTTATACCAAAGTAAAACCAATAGAAGAAAAAGAATCCAAGAGAAAGAACAAGGATTAGAGATTCACTTATTCATTCACTCAGGAATTCCATAAAAATACTAAACTAAAAGTTATAACATACACACAGAGGGCCTGGTGTAGCTGTGAGTCTTTGTATCTGTTTCCATCTGCTGCAGGAGGGAGAGGCAGATGGAAACAGATGGTGGCCGAATAAGGCTATGATTTATGACTATAGCAGAATATTATTAGGAGTCATTTTATCACTAGCTGTACTTCATTTTATTTCATTTTATTTACATTTTAAACCAGTAGTATTTGGTTTTACCTTAAGTCTCTGGTCTATCTAGCCTCTGATTCTTAAGCAGTGTCAGGTATGGGTCCAACAATCCCAGCAAAGGCATAGATAGTGGTTTCCATGGTAATTTTCTAGTTTGTTGTTGTCTTACTTTGGTGTAGTTGACCTTTTCCATTATCTCAGCAAGTGGCATAAAGACCAGTGTTGGTTTTATTGTTTCCGTTGGTTAAGAAGGAGTGTTAGTTAGTGTTTTCCCTTAAGATGTCCATACATTAAATTTTTGTTGCTGATATCCAAGGTAACATGTCACTGGACAAGACACAGAAAATCTTAGAAGAAAGGGAAGAGGAAAAGAGGAGTCAGAAATAAAGACTGTGCTAAGGTGGTGCCTAGACTTTTGTGTCCAAATTTTCAAATTGGATGTAAATTAAAACCAAAGATCTAAAAACTAAGTAAAATATAAGTACATAGGAAGTAAAATGAAGTTATATAAATTTTATAACTAATTAAATTAGTAATCACCAATAAAAAGAGTTCTTTTAATATATATTGTACATATATGTATTACACACAGACATATATACATACAATACTGGAGAGATAATGGAAACATTAAGAGCAATCCTAAAGAAGTCAAAACAAATACACTGTGAGAGCAGTGAGTACATGAGGAAGAGACACAGCATCACAAGTTAGATGCAAGCTTAACATATTCTGAATTTTAAACTTGGTCAAGGCCAAAGCCAGGAGAGAAAAATATTTTCCAAATACTATAGATGGCAGTCAAAAGACTGAAGATTTCCCTAGAACTTTGCCCAACATCTGTGACATAACCCATGAACAGCTGAGCACCAATAGAAACTGACTTGCAAATAAATACTGTCTAGAAGTGAGAATAGTTACATACTGAGCAAGACAGGCATTCTGGATCACAAAAGTTGTTCAATTAAGGCTGGAAAAATATAGCAGACAAGACTGCATCTAGACCTCATATACTACTCTTTAATTTGCAGGCATCCATCCTTAACATAGACTGCACCAAAAGTTAATCAGAGAGAAATCTCTGATGTTCTCTGATTGTTTCTTGTTTTTCTCCCTCCCTTTCATGTTTCTTATTTCTTTTCTGTTTTTTTTAATCATATATTATATTTTTTTTTTAGATTGAAATAGTCCATACTGGTTAGAACAGTCCATTTTCTGAATTTGGAGACTTCCACCATGTCTAACTTCATCTCTTTCCTCACTATTTATATTTATATTCTATCTTTTTTTTTCTCTTTATTAGATATTTTCTTCATTTACATTTCAAATGTTATCCAGAAATTTCCCCTTACCCTCCTGCATCCCCGCCCTGCTCCCTTACCCACCCACTCCCACGTAATGGCCCTGGCGTTCCCCTGTACTGGGGCATATAGAGTCTATATGACCAAGGGGCCTCTCCTCCCAATGATGGCCAACTAGGCCATCTTCTTCCATATATGCAGCTAGAGACATGAGTGCAGGGGGAACGAGTTAGTTCATGTTATTCTTCCACCTATAGGGTTGAAGACCCCTTCAGCTCCTTGGATACTTTCTCTAGCTCCTTGCTTGGGAGTCCTGTGTTCCAACTAATAGCTGACTGTGAGCAACCACTTTCGTGTTTGCCAGGCACTGGTATAGCCTCCCATGAGACAGCTATATCAGGTCCCTTTCAGCATTATCTTGCTGGCATATGCTATAGTGTTTATTTTGGTGGATGATTATGGGAAGGATCCCTGGCAACCACCGTCACTGGTTGGTCCATCCTTTTGATTCAGCTTCACACATGATCTCTGTAACTCCTTCAGTGTGTGCTTTGTTCTTAATTCTAGGAAGGGGCAAAGAGACCACATTTTGAACTTCATTCTTCTTGAGATTCATGTGTTTAGTAAGTTGTATCTTGGGTAGTCTAGGCTTCTGGGCTAGTATTCACATATCAGTGAGTNAGCCATTCGGTATTCCTCAGTTGAGAATTCTTTGTTTAACTCTGTGCCCCACTTTTTAATGGGGATATTTGATTTTCTGGTGTCCACCTTCTTGAGTTCTTTATATATATTGGATATCAGTCCCCTATCAGATTTAGGATTGGTAAAGATCCTTTCCCAATCTGTTGGTGGCTCTTTTGTCTTGTTGACAGTATCTTTTCCCTTACAGAAGCTTTGAAACTTTATGAGGTCCCATTTGTCAATTCTCGCTCTTACAGCACAAACCATTGCTGTTCTATTCAGGAATTTTTCTATCTTTAACAAAGCATTCTCATCTTCACATTCTCTCTGATATTCACCTAGTTTTCTTTTTTGTCATGCATTTTTTTTCAGTGCCATCCTGACAATCATCAACCTTACCTGGTTTATTTTCCTCTTCTCTCAAACCCACAATCACTAACATATTATGCTCATAGTCCTATTACTACTTATTTACTTTTTTTTTTTTTGTCCCTCAAAACTTTACTATTACCATGCTTTTTTACTTGACGTATCCATTGATGGTGATTGTTTTTGCAGAGTGTTTTCTACTCTCCAGAGAGTACAGGAGATGGAACATAATGATCCCAATATCAGATTATCGGAAGAAAATTGCACTTCGTCGCCGTGAAAATTTAGTAACTTTTGAACATTGCAAATGATGCCACTGGAAAAAAAATAAAGGTCTTTTAAATAGGAATATAAGTGACTCAAACCAGAGGTGCAGGCCCAGTACAAACAAGGCAACATGATTCCTCTTAGCATTTCCAATTTTACCATCACTGAAAATCCAATATACAAAATTACACATAAAGAATTCAAGAGACTAATTGTGAGTTGTAAGTGTGGACAAATATCAAAAAATGAAGACAATGAAAATTTTCTTTTTCTAAAAGAATATACATAAACAGCTGGATGAAATAAGGAAGGTGAAAAAACATGCCAAGTTGCATTCAATAAGGAGACAGTCCATGTGGTGAATGTTCCCCTAGTGAACAAGGTTGGGAAAGATTGTGAGGTCAGGTCTATTGGAAGAGGTGTGTTGTTGAGTGTGGGCTTTGAGGTTTTGAATGCCTATGCCATTCTCAGCAATCTCTCTGGCTCATTATTGTGTCTCAAGAGGCTATGCCAGTGCCTGGCAAATACAGAAGTTGATGCTCACAGTCATCTATAGGATGGAACACAGGGCCCCCAAAGGAGCAGCTAGAGAAAGTACCCAAGGAACTGAAGGGGTCTGCAACCCTATAAAAGGAACAATACTATCAACTAACCAGAACCCCCAGAGCTCGTGTCTCTAGCTGCATATGTAGCAGAAGAAGGCCTAGTCAGCCATCATATGGAAGAATAGCCCCTTGGTATTGCAAACTTTATATGCCCCAATACAGGGGAAAGCCAGGGCCCAGAAGTGGGAGTGGGTGGGTATGGGAGTGTGGAGGGGAGAAGGTAGAGGGATCTTTCAGGATAGCATTTGAAATGTAAATTAAGAAAATAAAAAAAGATGTAACTGCTGAGTTATTGCTCCAACAACATATCTTCATGCTGACTTCCATGTTCTTCCTCATAATTCCCACTGATGCTATCTATTTGTAACTGTGACACCAAATTAATTGTTTTTAATGTTTTTTTAAGTAATTGCCTTGGTCGTGTTATTTTTCCATTAAAATACAAAAGACTGTCTGATGAAGAAAAAGTACACTCCAATAATGGTAATGAAAATTGAGTAAGCCAACTCAAAAACTCCATAGAACATCTCACTAATAGACTTTAACAAAGGGTGGGGTGGGGAAAGATTTAAAGACAGGGTAGGAACAAGAGCATTAAGGTAATAAGAAAGAAGACACTTGGAGAGATGTTTCAGAGATAAGTGCACTGGTTGCTCTTGCAGAGGAGTCGAGTTCCAATTCCAATGCCCATCCAGTGGCTCACAGTCTCTGGTAACTCCTGTTTTGGGGATCTGATATACTCTTCTGACCTTCAGAGTGACCAAGACACCCTTGCAGGCAAAACACTCATAAAATAAAAATAAAGATATTTAAAAAGGAATAACCCAGATAAATTTATAAGGAAGTATGAACATTTTTAAGATGAAGGCATAGAAAATATTTCCAATAAAATCATAGGAGAAATATTCCCATATCTACGTAACGAGATACTCATTTAGATACAGGAGATGTTTAGGAAAATTTCTCAGCACAAATTTCAAATCAAGGGAGGGGTGGTTAGAATACTTTAGTTGCTTCAGAAGCTCAGAACTAAGAGTCCAGCTCATTTTAATCATGGGAATACTTTGAACATCTGAAGTTTTGTGTAAACAAACCTAACTCATAATGACTACTTATTTGCATATCTGTTAGTAAATCTTCTCACTTCTCAGTTAAAAATTATCCTTGATTTTTTTTTATCACTTTCTGTTATGTTATCTTACCTTTTATAAATAGCTTCTGGGGCTCTTATCTGCAGTATGAAATAGGTGTTACTGACTGAAAGATCTCCAACTCTTAAGAGGGGCTGACTGCCTAACCCTTTCTGTGCTGGCATTCTTCAAAGAAACGTTCAGCTCTGTGACTTTTTAAATTCTTTCCTTGCTTTACTGTCCTTTCCTTGTGGGTCAGAAATAAAATTATGATAATGAAATTGCTGCAGTCTCTCCTTACAGGGATCATGTGAATTAGTGAAGAAGGAGATAAAAACCTTTTAGAATATTTGCAAGCTAGGTATATAGTAATCTTGCATTTAGATCAGGGTCACTGCATACATTAAAGGCAGTTTTGCATTGGTAAGAACTTTATGGAGGTATTAAAGTAGCTTTTAGTGTATTGACAATGGCAATATTCTGTGTTACAAAGGCCTTATCTTCAAAAGATTTATGTGTTCTTTTCCCACTCTCATGTGGCACAAAGTGGAGAAATTTTTAGGCTAAGACTTGGAATATTGATCGTTTATTAAAAAAAAAAAAAGTATTGATATTGTCAGCTAACAACATTGCCTGGCATTCCTGACTTTGGATTTGTAATAAAACATTGTACCATTTTGCAAATAATCAGAAGAAAGACACTTGATTGTTCTGTATGGTTTCATGAACATTGCACTAAAATTGCTTCAAATTTGTACAGATAATTGTTAGGTTAAATTTCTACTGGCATAACTAAACAGTTACGTTAAATGATCAAAACAGAGAATAGATTTTTAGAAGGTTTGTATTCAAACTTTCTATGCTCTTTAACCACAAATACATTCAAGAAAACGATATTTGACAACAAATTTTAATTTAACCACTTTTATACTGAAATCAGGTCAGGTTCAGTCATAATAGTTACCCAAGTAGTCTGGCTTCTGTATCCCAGACCAATTCTTCTGCTGTTTATTATTTCTGATGGTACTATTGCTAAGTACTAAGATGTTTATGTCATATTGGAATTTTGTTGCCCAACGGGGTATGTTAGTGCTTACCAGAGAAATGAGGACATTTGTAAAATGTGCTGTTGCATTGCAAGCTTCAGGGTTGTTCATCTGTCCCTTGATATAAAGTTCTGCTTAGTCTAAAAATATTGAGTCCCAAGATGTGAATCCAGTTTTCCTAACTTGCTCTCTGACTCCTAACTCCCAAGGCAAATGAATTTCTGTTATACATTCTGCCTGAATTTCCATATTTCATTGTCTCACACACTAGTGTAATCTTTCTCTCTCTTGTTTCAGGGTACTCATATGTTTGTAAAATCCCCCTCATTGCCATCTATACCAACCTTTAGTGTATTATCAAGGGGGAAAAAGCAGGTATGAACACTAAAATGTGTAAGGGTACTGCAAACTTTGGGAAAATAACTCATCAGAGAGCTCCATGAGTGAAAGAGTCAAGGAGACCTTAATCTTATCATTGTGAATTCTACTAACTGATCTCTGAATGTAACTTACCTCACTAGGAAAGCTATTCATAAATAGACATCAATTGCAGGCACTTGTAATGAGTATACCATTTAATAAGATAGTTCTCTAAGAATATGTGAATTTTACAGTAACTAAATCACAGGCTAATTTCAGGATGACTGAAAGCAAAGGATAGAAAATTATTTTGCACATTCTTAGTAAATCAATTAAACAGTGTTTGGTTTTGTTTGCCTCATTAAATTTGTTTATTCTACATGAAATTCATTTGCTTAATCATATGTATTATTACCTTATTTCTGTTGTTCTCCTTTTAGGAAACTATCTCCTTTTCTCTATGTAGCAAAAACTTTTAATTATAAGTCACTGCTATTCGCTGCTCTGATGATTTCTTTTCAGATAGATTGTAACTATTTCAGAGCAAATTAAGTATTCCTATAATAGAGCTAATAGCCAGTAAAGCACATTTAAAAATAAAATACCCCATGCTTAAAGAAAAGCACAAACATGATCTTACTTTTTTGACAGCAATCTGAAAGTTGGACAGTGACAAATACTATTATACCTACTTTGTAGAAATACATCAAGGGTAAATAGGAACAGTAGAATTTTAAATTAGCCACCACTACAAATATATGTTTTATCTGCTTTGTTTTTTTTTTCAACTTTTATTAGATAATTTCTTCATTTACATTTCAAGTGTTATCCAGAAAGTTCCCTATATCCTCCCCCCTCCCGGCCCTGCTCCCCTACCCACCCTCTCCCACCCCTTGGCCCCGGCGTTCCCCTGTATTGGGGCATATAAAGTCTGTGTAACCAAGGGGCCTCTCTTCCCATTGATGGCCAACTAGGCCATCCTCTTCTATATATGCAGCTAGAGACACGAGCCAAGGGGGTACTAGTTAGTTCATGGTTATTCTTCCACCTATAGGGTTGAAGACACCTTCAGCTCCTTGGGTACTTTCTCTAGCTCCTTCTTCCTTGGGAACCCTGTGTTCCATCTAATAGCTGACCGTGAGCTTCCACCTCCATGTTTGCCAGGCATTGGTATATTTTCCCCTGAGACCTCTATATCCGGGCCCTTTCAGCANTTCATATATTTATTGTTTTTAATAGCTGAGTAGTACTCCATTGTGTAAATATACCAAATTTTTTGTATCCATTCCTCTGTTGAGGGACATCTGGGTTCTTTCCAGTTTCTGGCTATTATGAATAAGGCTGCTATGAACATAGTGGAACATATGTCCTTGTTACCAGATGGAATATCTTCTGGATATATGCCCAGTAGAGCTATTGCAGGATCTTCTGGTAGTACTATGTCCAATTTTCTGAGGAACCGCCAGACTTGTTTTTAAGGTCTTGTGATTTACTTGTTACTTTTAATAACTCTTGTTTTTGGCTGGACACATAATTGAATCTCACAGTGAGGATAGCACATGTGTCCTGATTATCTGTTCATGGTAATTTATTTGGCTTCCTTTATTTTCTTTGCCAAATGTTTAACATATACTGTTTCTCCTCCTTATACATCTTAGAACATTTTTTTTTTCTTTTCCAGAGCAGAATCAGTATTTGTGTTGCAGGACATCTGGAATAACATGAAGCTGAATCTGGAATCCCTTGTTCCTAGGACACTTACCATTTTTGTATAAAGATTTTATAGTAATATATTGGCCAAAATCATATTCTTTAGATAAATTAAATAGTTTGCAGGTTTGATAGCTATTTTGGGTCCAACCTCTCAATCACAATCAGTACAGCAACATCCACTCCTTCTTTAAAAACAATATCAACTTTAAAACTCCTACGTTGGCATCCAAAATTCATCCTTGAACAGACTTTGACTTTCTATCTACAGTTGTTTATCTATAACCAGAATGTTCCTTCATGCAATAATAGACACAAGGCATCATGGGTACAGACACTTTTCCATGGGGAAACCCTTGATGCTCAAAGCTATGATACATATCACTTCACATTTAAGCATCAGCACCAACTTCTGTAGCCATGTGCATCTCACAGATATTATAAGTTTGCATTCATTGTCTCCCTAAATGAATTTCTGACAGCTGGTGGCCAATAGAGAGCTACTAAGCTTCACCTTGTCTCTACATAGGGGTCACAACAAAGGGGATGTGGGTTACAGTTTTAAAAACTGAAGTTAAATAAAAAATTATGAATAGAAACTGAATAGCAGTAAGCATAGCTTTCATGTTAGCATTTGTATTTCAAAATACATTCAAAATAATTTTCAGTCTAATTGTATATAATTTGAATCATCCTGTACCGAGTTCTAATTTTTAGCTTTTAAAAATTCAGTGATCTATTGTATAGTTGGAAGAAGTTACCCAAAATTATTTTTGTTGACAAATATTTTATTGTAGCAGACTTCTTTGTGAACGTCTGAAGCTAAAGTGATAATGAACAAAACATGCTGCTATGAAAGATGACATTTCTTTTTTTGTTCAATTTTTATTAGATAGTTTCTTCATTTATATTTCAAAAGTTATCCAGAAAGTTCCCTATACCCTCCCCCATCCCTGCCCTGCTCCCCTACCCACTCACTCCCACTTCTTGGCCCTGGCATTCCCCTGTACTGGGGCATATAAAGTCTGCATGACCAAGGGGCCTCTCTTCCTAATGATGGCCAACTAGGCCATCTTCTTCTATATATGCAGCTAGAGACATGAGCTCTGGGGGTACTAGATAGTTCATGTTATTCTTCCACCTATATGGTTGAAGACACCTTAAGCTCCTTGGGTACTTTCTCTAGCTTCTTCCTTGGGAGTCCTGTGTTCCATCTAATAGCTGACTGTGAGCATCCACTTCCGTGTTTGCCAGGCACTGGTATAGCCTCCCATGAGACAGCTATATCAGGGTCCTTTCAGCACTATCTTGCTGGCATATGCAATAGTGTCTATGTTTGGTGGCTGATTATGGGATGGATCCCTGGCTGCAGCAGTCACTGGTTGGTCCATCCTTTTGATTTAGCTCCACACATGATATCTGTAACTCCTTAAATGTGTACTTTGTTCTTAATTCTAGGAAGGGGTGAAGTGTCCACATTTTGATCTTCATTCTTTTTGAGTTTCATGTGTTTAGTAAATTGTAGAAAGATGACTATTCTAATACCAACATATCACCTTTTGTTTTTCAAACTTTACTTTCATTATATATTGTGAAATTTATTAATGATTCTGAACAAGAATGTTATAATGAAATATTTAAATTTACCTTTTAATCTACCACTTACATGTCTGTGATATTGAACAAATGACTTGAATTATTTATGTCTGTATTACCCTATAAGGTAAAATAAAACCATCTAGCCATTAAATGTATGAAGATGAACTTAATGCAGAACACATGTATATTGCAATGTCTGCTATAGAAGATGTTGTCAATAGATTACAAAGACTATCATTGCTAAGAGGTGAACACAGAGCAGCTAACTTGCAGAATGTTGGCAAGAGCAATACTAGTGACTTCTATCCAAAGTTCGAGGGATGATCCAAAGAGAATGATAGGACTGGGAAGCCGAATCTTGGGGGTTTTGGCCAGAACCTTTTCTGTGTTTCAGTTGGACAGTAATCCTCATAGTAAAGAATACGTATAGCCTTTAAGTAATAATTCTGTATTTTTTGGTGTTGTTTTTGACAATTATCAAAGAGCCCTTTAAGGAAAGTACCATGACCCTTTGTAAATGAGGAACTTGGATTAACAAGGGATGCTTAATTTGTTTACAGCTATGCATCTAAACGAGCAGTGACACCAGGTCTTGAGCCCAAAATAACAGGTATCATAGCTGCAATCAGGAAGAGTCCCAAGAATCTGTGTCTATTTCTCCACAGGCCCAGAGTTTCACTTCAGGATGTTTTTCCAGTCATCATTCACAAATTGATTCTGTCTTGGATAAGGGTGTTGGCAGTCCATATTATGACAATCATTAAAGAAAAAGATTTTAAAGTGAGTGAGGTCAATGGATGCAAGCTGAACCTATCCCAGGAATTCAGGAAAGCATTTATGGAAGTGATGGTGACTCCTGGGAGCTCTGAGGGCAAAGCAGCATATAGCCACAGGCAGATACAAAAACTTTCTCCAGAGAGAATACATAAGGTCAAACACCTAAAAACATAATATTCTGCCCCATCCTAGGACTAAATTATTACAGGAGGACATGAAGAAACTTCTGTGGATACAAGTCTGGATCCTCGAAGATTTACTACCACTCTGAGAATCTTGTCATTCCCTCTACTCTATAATTGGAATATTGTTACTGAAACATGACCAACGTAATTCAAATTTACATACAATGGATGGGAAAAGGTAACAAACAACTTTAAGTATAATTTAGGATTTTGACAACATTCCAATTGGAAAATGATTAGGATAAATAGGAATAAGTAGAATTAAATTGGATACAATAAATAAAATAAACTTATGAATAATATAAAATTTTAGTGCTGTCACTCTGAAACCTAAACTATGTGCAAGGACTCAATAACTTATGACCCATTATGGACATTGAAGCAAGTAGATGATGATTCAAAAATCAAATAACTAGACTTCCTTCTTATCCTTTTTCTCTTCCTGTAGGCCCTGGGGTAATATGAACACATAAAACATTATGTTGCAGAAACTGAGAGAAATTCCCCAGAAAATCCTCTGCTTCTTGTAACAGAAGCTGGAAAGGGAATTTCTACAACTCTAAGGGTTGTTCCTACCCTTCTTTCACAGATTCATCCTTTGTTCCTATTTCTTTGTTTCCAATCATTCTGTTCAGACCCTAACCTATCTCCTAGTTGTAGTAGCCATGGTTCTTAAAGAGTTCACAGAAAACAACTCTCGCTTAAGAAGAATGTGGGAAAACTAAAGTTCCAATGAACTTGTGTAATCTCTCATTACAGAACTCACAGTGTGAAAGAGGTCTCAGATGAGCTCCTAGGTGGATTTTGTCAGGCATTTTGCCCAAACAATGAGAAATATCTCTAATATATGATTGAAAGCTTTCATGCATATAAACATACTCAGAAACAAAAGATTTTATTTGGGAACATTTTTATACATTCATATAAAAAAGCATTGTAAAAAGTGGTGGTCATGGGATAAGATTTTCACTAAAAATTGAAAGTAATTATTCTACTAATCAATAAAGAAATTAATGTGGATTGCCTTTTAATAAGTGAATAAATCATAAATTTGAAGAATGTCTGTGATTTTATCAATCCCTAATGATTAATATACCATCAAAAATAACCTATTGGTAATGGTTGAAAGATATACATGAGATAAAAATATGTTTCAAGGTAAATAGAAAGTAGATGTTAGTTTTTATACAGATAGATAGATAGATAGATAGATAGATAGATAGATAGATAGATGATAGATCAAAGAGCACAGTGACTTTATGGTTCAATACTGGTTGGTGTAGCAATGACTGACTTACCCAATTCCACTTGAAATCTTATTAACAAGAAATAAAAACTGTATTCTTATAGAATTTTTCAGAAGAGTTTCTAGTTGAAAACTAGGAAACAACTAATTTTTTTGTATATATATTTCCTCAGATATCATAGTTATTATTTTGTTTTGTGCTGTTTCAAAGCCCTGTTTTAGAAGATAATAATGAATACATTGTTATCTTCCCCTTCAGAAGTAGAGGAAATATTCTGTGTGTGGAGCTGAGCATAGAGATTGTGACAATCACATCACATGGTGAATGAGTATTGCCACATATCACCAAGCAGGGGACAGGGAAATCCAGGAAGACATTATTTTCCAGATTATCAAACTTATTCTGAGATAAGAGAATTCAAAATATTCTTATTTAATATGAGAAGAGATTCAGAAATTTTACCTCATTTTACAAACTTAATTTGCTTTCTTAGATACTAATGGTAGAGAATATCCTTTTTTTTTTTTTCAAAAATATTTGAGTATTGTGAATACAAGACTGATATTTGTCTCTCTTTGAGAAGAGAGTAACAGTATTTTATGGACATGTAAGTACATAGTTGTGAGCAGTGGCCAGGGTTGTTTGAAAAATTCCTGTCATATTAGGTCTTATCTGAGCTTTAAGTCCCTCAATTTTAAACACACACACACACACACACACACACAAACACACACACACACACACACACACACACAAATCCTGAAGCTCACATACCCCAAATATCTAGAAAGGAAAGAAAAACTAAGGAAGAAGCTTATGCCACCTGTTTTGTCATAATTAAAATGTTAAAATTCACTTATTCTTATATTTGGTACACCATTGCAAGTGTGGTGAGTCAGATCCTTAGCAAATATCATGTGGCTATGAGAAAACTTTCTGCCAGCAAGGGTCAAATTTAGGCAGAATAGAAGCTAAGAGAACCTAGTAGAAAGAATGATTTATATAAACATCAATGTACCTCTAAGGTGTAGTGTAAAAAATCTGTTATGAATATAACTTGTTATGAAATTTTTATATGGTCTTATTTTACAAGTTAATTAGCAAAAAGTACAACTTAAAATTGTTTATCTATCATATTTATGCTTAAAATGTGAATATAGATTTACTTGAATTTGGCAGACAAAAAACATTAATATAATTCAATCATTTTAAATAAATATGAATTTTACAATTATATAGCTTCATAATTAAGTTGACATGGAAGTTTGGAAGATTTAAAAATGTATTGACTGCAGTTTGAAAAAGAACAAATTATTGCTTTTATTTTGTTGTATACTAATAAATAAATATTAGTCATAGATCTTAGCATATAATATGCCTATTCTGAAAGTTAGTATTAGATTTATTGAATTATTACACATTATGTCCAAGAGAAATTATTCAGTTTTTCATGTGAAACTCATCTAAATTACATAAAGGCATAATATTACTGAGTGAAAGCTGTTGAAATATGAGATTATGAGTATCAATCATTCATTGGGTTGCATTTGTTCTAAAGTGACTGATTTCTATGTTACATTGTGGTTTTCATTTCATCATAATTTACATTCATATCTTAGTTATCTTTAATTCAGCCTTCTGTTTTAAAATACAAAACAATAAATATGTTAAAATTGGTGCAGCCATTAAGTCTTGAAAGAAATGGGTGGGTGATATGTTGATACTATAAAAGTATTCAAAATACTGAGGTAAATGGAGTTCCAGTCAAGGATTGGCTATATACGAAAACTCCATGGGGGTAGAGATAGTTAAAAACACAAAAGAAGAGAAGAAATAGAGAGTGACATTATAGATTATTAATATGAGTCAGTTTTCTTGTGGATAAGGCAACTATAAGTCAAGGTGTTCACTTGAACAAACCCTACAGTATTATTCGCCTCAGAGACTCAATTCAGTATCTCATATGTCAAATATATCTATCCTTCCATCTCAGATATTTCAAGTAAGATTATATCTTATAAAATATTGCTTGGCTTAGAAAACTTTATATAAAGCTACAGCTATTGATATAGTGGCCATATATACAGTATTGACAACATATTGCCTTTCCTTTACTGAAGTATACATAGTAAGGTCCATGATGAGAAATATTCTAAGATTGGTAACTATCCTAGTCAGGGTTAGTTAGAGTTCTACTTACTTAAAGAAATACCATGCCTTAACCATGGCAATTCATACAAAATTCTTATAAAATTAGGGCTTGTATGATGGTACAAAAGCAGATATAGAACCAGAGAAAGAACTTTAACCTGAATATATAGACAGCAAGGAAAGAGAGCCACTGGACCTGCTTTGGGCTTTTGAAACCTCAAAGCACAGGAGCCTTAATATAGTTGTCTCCTTAGAGGCTCTGCCATAGCCTGACAAACAGAGGTCAATGCTTGCCCTCAAACATTGGATGTGGTACACAATGGAGGAGTTAGAGAAAGGACTGAAGGAGCTGAAGGGGTTTGCAACACCATAGAAGGAACAACAATATCAAACAACCAGAACCCCCAGAGCTCCCAGGGAGTAAACCACCAACCCATGTGGGTACACATGGAAGGACCCATGGCTCAAGCATGTAGCAGTGGATGGCTGCTTTGGATATCTATGGGAAAAGAGGCCATTGGTCTTGTAAAGGCTTGATGCCCCAGTGTAGGGAAATGCTAGGGCAGGGAAGCTGGAGTAGGTAGGTTGTTAAGCAGGGGAAGCAGGGATGGGATAGGAGATTTTCAGAGGGGACCAGGAAAGGGGATAGCATTTGAAATATAAATGAAGAAAATATCTAATAAAAGTCCAAAGTTCAAAATACCTTCTAATATTCATGGCAATTTTCTATCTGTAGTCACCTATAAAAATCAAAAGAAATACCTAGACTACATACATCCAATATACAATTTCACAGGAAATTCATTATTTTTGCAAATGGAAGGAAAGAGAACAGTGAGGAAATACTGGACCAAAGCAAGATTGAAAAGCAGGTAGACAACCTTCAACTTTCCATCTCCATGTTGGTTGTTAATGCTCTCTTCAGATCTCTCTATATTGAGCTTTGATGACTCAAATGACTAAAACACACTTTTCTCTTTGGGGTTGGTTGCATACCCAGTCTTTATCTTTCCCTGGCAAGTATCCCATGACATTGGCATCTCCAACATCTTGGGACCTCTAATGAAATCAAGGCTTTGTTTTCATGGCTTCACACAATAGCTTCTTGGGACCTTCATGCAGGAACATCTCTGACAAATGCATGACCTCAATAGCTTTCATTAGCCACAGAAGAAAATTCCATAACCCATTTCTTGTAAACTTGACTCTAAACCTAGAATGCTATTGCCAGATCTGACAAGTTCTGCTGCTTGTTGAGTTTGGAACATGGCCTCCTTATTCAATTAATGTGCATCAGCTTTCGGTGAATGGTTTTCTTTCTTTCTTTTTTTTTTTTTTTTCTTTTTTCAAATTTTATTAGATATTTATTCATTTACATTTCAAATGTTATCCCGAAAGTCTCCTAAGCCCTCTCCCATCCCCCGCCCTGCTCCCCTACCCACCCACTCCCACATCTCAGCCCTGGCATTCCCCTGTACTGGGGCTTATAAAGTTGGCATGCCAAGGGGCCTCTCTTCCCAATGATGGCCAAAATCTTATCATACAGATCTTTCACTTCCTTAGGTAAAGTCATGCAAAGATATTTCATATTGTTTGTAACCATTGTGAAGGGTATTGTTTCCCTAATTTCTTTCTCAGCCAATTTTTCCTTTGTATAGAGAAAGGCCATTGATTTGTTAGAGTTAATTTTATATCCAGCTAGTTCACTGAAGCTGTTTATCAGGTTTAGCAGTTCTCTGGTAGAGCTTTTAGGGTCACTTATATATACTATCATATCATGTGCAAATAGTGATATTTTGACTTTTTCCTTTCCAATTTGTATCCCCTTGAATTCCTTTTGTTGTCGAATTGCTCTGGCTAGGACTTTAAGTACTATATTGAATAGGGAGGGAGAGAGTGGGCAGCCTTGTTTTAGTCCCTGATTTTAGTGGGATTCTTTCCAGCTTCTCTCCATTCAGTTTGATGTTGGCTACTGTTTTGCTATAGATTGCTTTTATTATGTTTAGTTATGGGCCTTGGTTTCCTGATCTTTCCAATTCTTTTATCATGAATGGGTGTTGGATTTTGTCAAATGCTTTCCCAGCATCTAAAGAGATGATCATTTGTTTTTTTTTTTATTCTTGAATTTGTTTATATAGTGGATTACTTTGATGGATTTCCGTATATTAAACCATCCCTGCATGCCTGGGATGAAGCCAACTTGGTCATGATGGATGATCCTTTTGGTGTGTTCTTGGATTCAGTTAGCAAAAATTTTATTGAGTATTTTTGCATTGATATTCATGAGGGAAATTGGTCTGAAGTTCTCTATCTTTGTTGTGTCTTTATGTGGTTTGGGAATCAGAGTAATTGTGGTTTCATAGAATAAATTGCGTAGTGTACCTTCACTTTCTATTTTGGCTGGAGAGATGGCTCAGTGGTTAACAGTGCTGACTGCTCTTCTGAAGGTCTGGAGTTCAAATCCCAGCAATCACATGGTGGCTCATAACCATCCATACCTTCACTTTCTATTCTGTTGAATAGTTTGAGAAGAACTGGAATTAGGTCTTCTTTGAAGGTCTGAAGGAACTCTACGCTAAACCCTTCTGGTGCTGGGCTTTTTTTGGTTGGGAGACTATTAATGACTGCTTCTATTTCTTTTGGAGATATAGGATTGTTTAGGTCATTAATCTGATCCTGATTTAACTTTGGTACTTGGTATCTGTCTAGAAATTTGTCTATTTCATCAAGATTTTCCAATTTTTTTGGAATATAACCATTTGTAGAAGATTCTGAGGGTGTTATGGATTTCCTCAGGATCTGTTGTTGTGTCTTCCTTTTCATTTCTGATTTTATTAATTAGGATGCTGTCTGTCCCTTTGCCCTCTAGTGAGTCTGGCTAAGGGTTTATCTATCTTGTTGACTTTCTCAAAGAACCAGCTCCTGGTTTGATTGATTCTTTGAATAGTTCTTTTTGTTTCTACATGGTTGATTTCACCCCCGAGTTTGATTATTTCCTGCCGTCTACTCCTCTTGGGTGAATTTGCTTCCATTTGTTGTAGACCTTTTAGGCATGAGGTCAAGCTCCTAGTGTATGCTCTCTCCAGTTTCTTTTTGGAGGAACTCAGAGCTATAGGTTTACCTCTTAGGAATGCTTTCATTGTGTCCCATAAGTTTGAATATGTTGTGGCTTCATTATCATTAAACTCTAGAAAATCTTTAACTTCTTTCTTTATTTCTTCCTTGACCAAGGTATCTTGAGTAGAGTGTTGTTCAGGTTCCATGTGAATGTTGGCGTTCTGTTATTTATGTTGTTATTGAATATCGGCCTTAGTCCATAGTGATCTGATAGGATACACAGGATAATTTCTATATTTTTGTATCTGTTGAGGCCTAGTTTGTGGCCAATTATATGGCCAATTTTGGAGAAGGTGCCATGAGATGCGGAGAAAAAGGTATATTCTTTTGTTTTAGAATAAAATCTTCTGTAGATATCTGTTAAATCCATTAGTTTCAGAGCTTCTGTTAGTTTCACTGTGTCTCTGTTTAGTTTCTGTTTTCAGGGTCTGTCCACTAATGAGAGTGGGGTGTTGAATCTCGCACTATTATTGTGTTAGGTACAATGTGTGCTTCGAGCTTTATTAATGTTTCTTTAATGAATGTGGCTGTCTTTGCATTCAGAGCATAGATATTCAGAATTGAGAGTTCCTCTTGGAAGATTTTAACTTTGATGAATATGAAGCGGCCCTCCTTGTCTTTTTTGATAACTTTAGGTTGAAAGTCAATTTTATTTGATATCAGAATGGCTACTCTGCTTGTTTCTTCAGACTGTTTGCTTTGTTTTCCAGCCTTTTACTCTGAGGTAGTGTCTGTCTTTTTTCCTGAGGTGTGTTTCCGGTAGGCAGCAAAATGTTGGGTCCTGTTTGTGTAGCCAGTCTGTTAGTCTATGTCTTTTTATTGGGGAATTGAGTCCATTGATATTAAGACACATTAAGGAAAAGTAATTGTTGCTTCCTGTCATTTTTGTTGTTAGAGTTGGGATTCTGTTCTTGTGGCTGTCTTCTTTTAGGTTTGTTCAAGGATTACTTTCTTGCTTTTTCTAGGGCGTAGTTACAGACTTTGTATTGGTGCTTTTTAGTTATCTTTGAAGGGCTGGATTCATAGAAAGATATTGTGTGAATTTTATTTTGTCATGGAATACTGTGGTTTCTCCATTTATGGTAATTGAGAGTTTTGCTGGGTATAGTAACCTGGGATGGCATTTGTGTTCTCTTAGTGTCTGCATAACATATGTCCAGGATCTTCTTGCTTTCGTAGTCTCTGGTGAGAAGTCTGGAGTAATTCTAATAGGCCTGCCATTATATGTTACTTGACCTTTTTTTCCCTTACTGCTTTTAATATTCTGTCTCTATTTAGTGCCTTTGTTTTTCTGAATACTATTTGTCAGGAGGAATTTCTTTTCTGGTCCAGTCTATTTGGAGTTCTGTAGGTTTCTTGTATGTTTAAGGGGAATTTCTTTCTTTAGGTATGGAAAGTTTTCTTCTATAATTTTGTTGATGATATTTGCTGGCCCTTTAAGTTGAAAATCTTCATTATCATCTACTCCTATTATCCGTAGGTTTGGTCTTCTTATTGTGTCCTGGATTTCCTGGATATTTTGAGTTAGGATCTTTTTTGCATTTCACATATTCTTTGATTGTTGTGTCCATGATACCAATAGAATCTTCTGCACCTTAGATTCTCTCTTTCATCTCTTGAATTCTGTTGCTGATGCTTGTATCTATGCTTCCTGATTTCTTTCCTATGGTTTCTATCTCCAGGGTTATCTCCTTTTGGGTTTTCTTTATTGTTTCTAGTTCCATTTTTAGGTCCTGGATGGTTTTGTTCAATTCCCTCTCCCATTTGGTACTGTTTTCCTGAACCTCTCTAAGGGATTTTTGTGTTTCCTCTTTAAATGCTTCTAGCTGTTTTTCTGTGTTTTCCTGTAATTCCTTCTTAAAGTCCTCCATCATCATCATGAGAAGTGACTTTTGATCCATGTCTTGCTTTTCTGGTGTGATGGTGTATCCAGGACTTGCCATGGTAGGGAATTTGGTTCTGATGATGTCAAGTAACCCTGGTTTCTGTTGCTTCTGTTCTTAAACTTACCTCCTGCCATCTGATTATCTCAGGTGCTTGCTGTCCTCAGTATAACTGATTGGAGCCTGTCCTTCTTATAATCCCAGTTGATTCTTGACTCCTCTGAATCCAGCTTATACTGTGATCCTTTGATTGTGGGCTCCTGTGAACCAGATATTCTGGGAGTGTCTGAGATCTTGGCAGTCAAGTTCCACTGAGACCCTGGAATACTGGTGTGACCCACCTCCTGTAATCCTGGGATACTGTTGTTCTAATATCCTGGGGGTGTTACAAGGCCTGGGAGTGGTGTCTCCTTTGAGGAGCTTGGAGTTGTCTGGTCAGTGGTCCTAAGATTGCTTATAGACATCTAGGGATGGTGGGGGAGTGCACAGACTGTGCTCCCAAGGTAACAGGGCACTGGAGGGGAGCAGAAGGGACCTCTACTCCTTATCTAGCTGATCCTCTGTTTCCCCAGTGCTGTCCCAGTTCCCATGTGATTAGATTGGAACAGATGTTGTGCTTCACTCACCAATGGTCCCAAGATCTTGTGAGGAGTCCTCTAGGGACGGTTGGGTAGTGCACAGACTGTGTGCCCAAGGTAACTGGGAGCTGGCAGGGCTATGAATGGTTTTCTTTACCGCTTATTTTTTTCTCTAATCCTGTTTCACCAGTTGGAAGCTTAGCTGAATGCTGTCTTGCCCTAAGGTTGCCACTCACTTTATTCCAATTAATATCAGGTTCTTCATTAAATTTATCTCCTTGATCCCTGACCTTAGTTCCATTATACATACTGCTGCTCCTTTTTGCTTCGAACTATGAATTTTGAATTTCTTTTTGCCATGATTGTTCGTTTTTATTATAGAGCTGCATAAGAATGGCCACTAATATCCACCTAATACCTTCAATTTTATCTGTCCTGAAAGTCTTCCTGCCAAAATTATTAATCCAAAACCCTTTAATTTAGGTTCAAGTACATTTAAAAAAGCAGCCACATATTTTTGCCAAAATATCACAAGAATTTCCTTTAGGCCATTTCTTCTCCCCTGAAACATCTTGAGCTGAGCAGTGATAATATACATTTTTCTCAGCACCTCTGTCCCCAAGATACTACTTATATGGACTATTAATCCTCAATTAAAAACCTCAACTGCTTTTCTAATTCAAAGTCCTAATATCCACAAATTCCAACAAAGAGAATGGTGTTTTATACTATAAGATTCTCAGCAGTATTTCTGGCTTCCATCCTGAGGATTCTAAGTGTACACTCTGACATTACTAACTATCAAAATACCCCTACTGGGCATATATCCAGAAGATATTCCATCTGGTAAGAAGGACACATGTTCCACTATGTTCATAGCAGCCTTATTCATAATAGCCAGAAACTGGGAAGAGCCCAGATGTCTCTCAACAGAGGAATGGATACAAAAAATTTGGTATATATACACAATGGAGTACTACTCAACTATTAAAAACAATAAATATATGAAATTCCTAGGCAAATGGATGGATCTGGAGGCCATCATCCTGAGTGAAGTAACCCATTCACAAAAGAACTCACATAACATGTACTCACTGATATGTGGATATTAGCCCAAAAACCTAGACTACCCAAGATACAATTTACTAAACACATGATACTCAAGAAGAAGGAAGATCAAAATGTGGACGCGTCACCCCTTCCTAGAATTAAGAACAAAGCACACATTGAAAGAGTTAAAGAGATCATGTGTGAAGCTGATTCCAAAGAATGGACCCAATGACTGTGGCTGCCAGGGATCCATCCCACAATCAGCCACCAAACATAGACACTATAGCATATGCCAGCAAGATAGTGCTGAAAGAGCCCGGATATAGCTGTCTCGGGGGAAACTATACCAATGCCTGGCAAACATGGAGGTGGAAGCTCACAGTCAGCTATTAGATGGAACACAGGGTTCCCAAGGAAGAAGGAGCTAGAGAAAGTACCCAAGGAGCTGAAGGTTTCTTCAACCCTCTAGGTGGAAGAATAACCATGAACTAACTAGTACCCCCTGAGCTCATGTCTCTAGCTGCATATATAGAAGAGGATGGCCTAGTTGGCCATCAGTGGGAAGAAAGGCCCCTTGGTCATGCAGACTTTATATGCCCCAATACATGGGAATGCCAGGGCCAAGAAGTGGGAGTGGATAGTTAGGGGAGCAGGGCCGGGAGCGGGGAGGGTATAGGGAACTTTCTGGATAACACTTGAAATGTAAATGAAGAAAATATCTAATAAAAGTTGAAAAAAAAACAAAACATGTATCTAGATATTCCCTAATATTCCTAGTAACAAGATCACAGGTTTAGTTTGAGAGAATCTCTTATCTAGCTGCTGGATCTTTACTATCCCCCAATATGTGGGATGTGTGTGAAAATCTATGATAAATAATTTCCCTGTAGTCACTTCATGATACCAAAATAAATAATGGTATGTAATATATATTTTCTGTGTTTAAACATTTTCTTGAAAAAAACCCAAAATATTTCCACATATCTAATCATACCTTCTGTGTTTCCATGTTCTTTTTTATTACTCTGAATAACATGGTCATTAAGCAATAATTCCTTTCTTCACTGCAGTAACTCTTAGTTTTCAATTTGCAAACATAAAGTAGGTGGCGCTTTCTAATCAGAAAGATTTTCTATCCTTTGGTAGAAATATTTAAAGTACATTTATCGAGGCATTTATCCACACTTTTTACACATGTTGTTAACAATAACAATCATATATTCTTCCCAATAAATTTTCTATATGTGATTAAACAAAAAAAGCAGAGATTGAGGGTTTCATATTTTCAATGTTTAGAAAACTATATTAGCTAAAAACTGATTAAATCAATGGAGAACCTTGCTTTCAGTGGCAGTACTGGAGCTTGCTAACTTTTGCTCTTCAGTTTTTTACAAGTCAGGACGTCTCTGGCTCTTATGTTGGTTCTGCCTCCCACTCTGCAATAGACTTCTGAGTTATGAGAGTAGGGCAGTGTAATTTAGATGTTCTGTTCAAGGCTGGCAATTTCTTTGCACCTTGACCAGTTGCTAGTTGCTGTGTTAAAAATCTATCTACTGCAAATAGAATTTTCTCTGTCGAGAGTTGTCAAGTGTGTTAATCTATGGACAGTTTAATATGATGTCCACTAAGTAGAATACTAGTACTAAATTCTCCTCTAAGGCCTATGGCGTGTCCATCCACAGACTCTTGGCCTATTAATGGTGAATGATGTGAGATTTATCTAATGAAGTCTGATTTAAACTACTAAGGAAACTTGGTTACTCTCAAGATGTCCATGTTATAATTATATCAGTAGGCATTTTGTTATTGTAGAGCACAGGTTCCACTGTTGTATAATATTAATTATTACTCTACCCCTCTGATAGTATGCTTACTACCTTCCAATGCCATGATACTATTTAGTAAGAATGAAGCTTACAGGTCAGTACAACTTTGATATTACCATAAAATGTCACCATCAGGTTCTGGAGGATAATTAAGATCATTGTCACTATTCAATAATGGTTTTGTCTCTATGGAGGGTCACAGCCAACCCCAAAAGAAGTAAACTCCCTCCAGTCTGCAATTTCAAGAAGCTTCCACAGTAAATTTAGGCAAAATCATCAAAATAAGAAGAGGATTTAAATCGATATAATTATGAAAATAAAAAAAAATAGAAAAGTTAGAAAAAATAGAGCAGAGACTGAAAAATTTATATAATCATAAATATGTTAAAATGTTCATCCCACACATCTAAGGTGGCTTATACCTTCCAGCAGGAGGCAAGCCTGGTCTACATAGAGATATCTTGTCTCAAAATAAATAAAATAAAATATCTACTCTCACCAAGCTGAAAATCTATCATAAATTAACACACACTCACACACACACACACACACACACACGCACACACACACACACACACACACATGTTCTAACAAGGTAAATAAAAAACATATTTATCATATCATATAGTTAGCTAGAAGCAGTAATTTAAAAAACCTATACCAAAACAAACAAACAAACAAACAAATTTCAGGATTAAACAGATTGGATGCAGAATTCTACAAGACTTCTAATAAAGAACAAGCACTAATACTTCTTAAATTATTCCACATAAATGTAAATTAAGAAGCATTTACAAATAATTTCAATGAGAACATAAATCAAAACTAAAGAACCAAACCAATGGAAATTGTGTGCCAATATCCTTAATGAAAATTAAAACAAAATTCTCACTGAAATTACTGCAAACCAAATTAAAGAACACATAAAAAAGATCGTCCACCACAATAAAGTTGGCTTTATCTAAAAGATACAAGGATCTTTCAATATGTTTAAATAAATGAATAAATGCAATCTGTAACCTAGAGAGATTTAAGACAGAAACTATATGATCATTTCATTAGCTACATATAAAAAATTGATACAATTCCACATCTTTTTTTTATTAGATATTTTCTTAATTTACATTTCAAATGCTATCCGAAAGTCCCCTCCCCCCTCCCCCCTCCTGCTCCCCTGCCCACCCACTCCCACTTCTTGGCCCTGACATTCCCCTGTATTGGGGCATATAAAGATTGCAGTACCAAGGGGCCTCTCCTCCAAATGATGGCTGACCAGGCCATCTTCTGTTACATATGATGCTAGGGACACAAGTTCTGGGGATTCTGTTTAGTTTCTATTGTTGTTCCTCTTCTAGGGTTGCAGANAAAAAAAAAAAAAAAAAAAAAAAAAAAAAAAAAAAAAAAAAAAAAAAAAAAAAAAAAAAAAAAAAAAAAAAAAAAAAAAAAAAAAAAAAAAAAAAAAAAAAAAAAAAAAAAAAAAAAAAAAAAAAAAAAAAAAAAAAAAAAACCCTAAAGATTCCATGAAAAAAACTTCTACAGCTGATAAACTCATTCATCAAAATAGCAAGAGTAGAAGGTTACAAAATTAACCTACAAAAAGCCAACAAGCTTTTTATAGACTAATGACAAGTATACTAAGAAGAAATATGAGAAACAATTCTAGTCACAAGAGTCTCAAAATTAAAATAGTTGTAATAAATCTAATGAAGCAAGTAAAAGACTTATGCAATGAAAACAGAAGAAGGAAAATAAAACAGATACTAGAAGACAGAAAGACTTCTCATGCTTATGCATTGATGCTATGAAAATTACCTTTGTACCAGTACAAAAAGCAACCTTCATATTAAATACAATTGCCATCAAAGCTCCTATCCAATTCCTCACTGAAATTGAATATATATATATATATATATATATATATATATATATATATATTACATAATTGAAAACAAATTATCTTATATTTTACATATCTTTATGGTGTTTTCTCAGATTTTCATATTTAATCCACTTGGAAGTATAGGTAAGAACCATTTAAAACACATAGAAATTATCCTCTCCTCTTATTAGCCAACCAACAACTGGTCCAGCTTTAGACCCATGCAACAAGAAGAAGCCTACACCTGACACTCCCTGGAGAGCCAGAAACCAAACTCTGAATAGCCAAGAGACTTAGGGTAAAGCTGAACAAGACTGGGGAAAAAAGTAAATGAAATGATTCCTAAGGGCAGTAAGCTATATTTCTGTACAAGAGCCTGGCATAATCATAATCAGAACAGCTTCAATGAGAAACTGATAGGACCAAATGCAGAGACTCACAGACAAACATTAGATGGACTTGGGGAATTCTATGGCAGATGGGAGAAAGGATTGTAAAGCCAGAGAGGTCAAGGACATCAAATGAAAACCTATAGAATCAACTAATCTATGCTCAATTGGGTAACAGAGACTAAACTGACAATAAATGGCCTGATCTAAGCTCTTTGCATTTATGTCAGGGTTGTATCACTGAGTCTGTTTATACATATTCTACCAGTGTGAACAGGGACCGTCTCTGAATCTATTGACTGGGTTGGGGGCTCCTTTCTTCCTATTAGGTGGCCTCACAAAGTCTTAATAGGAGCAGAGATGACTAGTCTTATTGCAACTTGATATGCCACATTTAGTTGATATTCCTGGGAAGCTTGCTTTTTTCTGAAGGGAATGAAGGAGGAGTGGAACTGAGGCTATGGGTGTTGGGGGTGAGAGAAGAGGTAGGAGGAGAAATTGGAGGCATATGAGAGAAGAAAAAAAGTCAAACATTTAAGGTAATATAGCAGTTTTACTGATATTCCGAATACCACTTGATATGCATTGCATTTTTATTAGATATTTTCTTTATTTACATTTCAAATGCTATCCCGAAATTTCCCTATACCATCCCTCCACCCTGCTCCCCTACCCGCCCACTCCCACTTCTTGGCCCTGGCATTATCCTGTACTGGGGAATATAAAGTTTGTAAGACCAAGGGGCCTCTCTTCCCAATGATGGCCGACTAGGCCATCTTCTGTTACATATGCATCTAGACACATGAGCTCTGGGGGTATTGGTTAGTTCATATTGTTTTTCCACCTACAGGGTTGCAGACCCCTTCTGCTCCTTGGGTAATTTCTCTAGCTCCTCCATTGGGGGCCCTGAGTTCCATCCTATACATGACTATGATCAAAAACTCAGATGACAGAAGATGCTGTTGAGGATGTGGAGAAAGAGGAACACCCCTCCATTGCTGGTGGGATTGCAAGCTGGTACAAACACTCTGGAAATCAGTCTGGAGGTTCCTCAGAAAATTGGACATAGTACTACTGGAAGATCCAGCAATACCTCTACTGGGCATATAACCAAAAGATATTTCAACTGGTAATAAGAACACATGCTCCACTATGTTCATAGCAGCCTTTATATAATAGCCAGAAGCTGGAAAGAACTCATATATCTCTCAACAGAGGAATGGATACAGAAAATATGGTACATTTACACAATGGAGTACTACTCAGCTATTAAAAACAATGAATTTATGAAAATCTTGGGCAAATGGATGTATCTGGAAGATATCATCCTTAGTGAGGTAACCCAATCACAAAATAAGTCACTTGATATGCACTCACTGATAAGTGGATATTAGCCCAGAAACTTAGAATACCCAAGATATTCATTGCATTTTACATGCATTATTTACCCTGCCCTGTCCTAGTGCTTGTGAGTGCAGTGGAGAGCACATGTACAAAGGTCAGAGGACAAGTTCCTTGTTTGTCAATCCTTTGCATCTACCTTGCTTGAGACAAGATCTCTTGTTTTTCTGCACTGCTTATGACATATTAGCCAGCCTTTTTTTTTTTTTCTGTAGGGGTGCTGGGATTATAGATGTATATAACCACACTTGCCTTACACAAAGCTAAGGTGTACACCTACTCATTAAGTGTCTCGACCACTAAGACATTTCACCTGCCCCCAGCATTTTTTTTTATCCTGGAAAGAAAGGTATTAATACCTTTATTTGATGTGCAGTGCATTTGCATAGATAATAAATAAACTCAGATATCTCATGTATTATAGTTAATGGTATATATTCAGAATCTATCGTCCATCTGTTTACTTAGTATGCAATTTTAAATAGATTATCTGAGAATGTCACAGATTTTGAATTTATCAAATGAAGTTAGTGATACATCCAATTCTGTATCTGCTAATTGAAGAAAATTTGTCTAAAAAGTAAAGAAAAATTTGTAGTAATGTTGCAAATTTTCTGTGCTAGATAGTTTATATCAACTTGGCACAAGTTAATGTCATCTGAGAATAGAGAAAATAAAGTAAGAAATGCCCCCCATAAGATCAGACTGTTGGAAAGCGTATACAGAGTTTTCTTAATTAATGATCAATGGGAGAGGGCCCAGCATGCTTTGGTGTTGTCATTCCTGAGATGGTAGTCCTGGCTTCTATGAGAGAAAGCAGACTGAGTAAGTTGGAAGGAGAATATCAACAAACAGAATGCCTTTACAACCTCTGAATCAGCTCTTGCTCTCAGATGTATGTCCTGTTTGAGTGTCTGTGCTAATTTACTTCAGCAATGAACTATGATGTTGACCTTTAAGCCAGTAAAGCATTTCCTCCCTAACTTGCTTTTGGTCATGGTATTTTTATCCCAGCAGTAGGAACCCTTACTACAGAACTCACCTTTCAGGTACAATACATCTTTTCTTAGATTTTGGCTCCATTCTTCATCGATCTTTGAGACAATTAAATTAAATTATTAGAAAAATAAATAATTGTGATTTTCCATTTCAGACTTTGCATGTCCAACTAGGGCTCTGGAAAATTAGAGGCTTAAGCAATACACGTTGTCTTTTTCTTCTATCCCAAGATACAAGGGAAGTGGATACGGTCTTTGTGACTGTTTATTATATTGTAGAGAAATTTAATTCTGCTTCTTATTTTTGTACTGTGTTTTATTGGAATAATCTTTGGTTTTCTAATTCCTAAAGTGTTTCCCTTACTAAAAGAAGAAAACAGGAATCTTTGTTTGTCATTGATGTTAAAATTCAGCACTCATCTTTAAGAGTGGGATACTCTTAAGAACAAGATTGAATAAGGGATTTAATCTCGATTTGACATTTTAAAACATAAATTTCAATATTATCAAAGCAGCCAATCAAGGCCACCATTGACAAGAATATCTATGAAGGAAATTATTGCTTTGTGTTGGGTCAGAAAATTGACCATACTGAAAGGTGAATTCAATTCACCTCAGAGGGTAAAAACTGAGGAATACCCTGCTGGTTCAGCATATTCTGGCAAGAACTTCATTTGTATTTGTGTGTCATACTTTTTATAAAAATACATGAAAACTGTTGCATTGTCTTCATTGTGGGTATATAATTAGGGTGACTGTTTACAAATTTACACTTAAAATATGTAAATATTTCACCTTGGTATTCTCTAAAATATGAAAGTTCTGTAAGTTATGCAGTCTCCATATCTACAAAATGATCATAGATTTTCCAAAAGAAAACCTTAAAATCCACGAATATATTATCCTGTCTTAGAGTAATTCAGAAGGAAAGTAATCTCAAGTTTGTATAAGAAAGAGCTTCTGTAATATAATGAGTCAAGATTTCAATTCAGGATTGATATATGTTTGATAAAAAATAATGCTTATTTAGTAATATATTGGTATTTCATCTTTCCCAAACCTTTCTGTAACCATGTGCTTTGAAATTTTCCCTGCTCTAGTGGAAAGGGTCAGGAGACATAAATTATGCTTTAGGCTTTCTTTGCATCCCTCCAGACACTAATGTTCAAACAACAAATTTGAACAAGTTTGTATACAAGAGATCCACTAAAATAGGGTTCAAGAGTAGGTAAGGAAATTCTTCTCGCTGTGGTAGGATAGTGAAAGAACAGAGTAAGAACCTAAGAGGAGAGTACCATTCTAGGAAAGGTTTACCTAACTCAATGGCCTATCTTTTTCCATTGCTGAGAATAGCTTGAATGAATGGGTAGTTTGGCTCAATGAACATTTTAATTCAGAGGAAAGTGGTCTGCTGGGACAAATTCTGTGACCTATGTCTTTACAATAATTGGCTCTTTGGGAATCAGCTCTCTGCTGTGTGTCTTTGCAGTAATGACATCTCTGGGATCTAGTGTTCTGCTATGACTTTATAATAAAGGGTCTGTGGGAAACTGCACTGTGTTCAATGAACTCATGTTGAACTCCTGGTACTAGCCTGCCACATATTTTATAATATACTTAGTTAATTAATTTATATTTGTCTAATGGGTTAATATTTCTCATTTTCTTGTGTTTTAAAAGTTCAAAAAGGATTTTCAGAAAGGGCCTTCCTGCTTTTAGCTACAAAAATAATGTTTGTTCCCATTACTTGTATATAACAACTCACATTTGTAATTTCCTTGTGTGATTTAATAATAAATATTGAACGGAGAGTTGTAATTGGAATTTTGTGATTTTTTTTTTTAGTTCTTTAATCTGCTAGACCTCTGAATACTATGCAAAACAAAAGCAACGAAGGAAAACAACAACAACAACAACAACAACAACAAAAAAAAAAACAAAAAAAACCAATGAACTAAATCATCACTTTCTCTGGGGTGAAAACACTAGCTGACATCACTTCTAATAACTCTGGACCCAGTGTGGTGGCACACACCTTTAAACCCAGCACTTGGGAAGCAGAGACCAGACTGGTCTACATAGTGAGTTCCAGAAGAGCCAGGGCAACAGAGAGACACACTTCTCCCTCTCAACTGAGATAAATAAATATATAGACAAGAAAGATAAAATAAAGGAAGGGAGGAAGGAAGGAAGGAAGGAAGGAAGGAAGGAAGGAAGGAAGGAAGGAAGGAAGGAAGGAAGGAAGGAAAGAAAGAAGGAAGGAAGGAAGGAAGGAAGTTAGGGCGGGAGGATTTGCAGGAAGGAGAGAGAAAAAAGAGAGAGTTCAGCAATTAACAAATATGTAGGAGCATGATCAGGTCTACACTGCAGTTTTTTAAAAAGAAGAGAAACCATTGGCCACTGCAATACCTAACTCTTAGGAAAGCAGGAGACAGTGAAGTAGGAGTAGATATTAACAAGAGCCCCTATCCACTCTGCACAACTTTACAGATTTTAGTGCACACCTGTCTTTAGAACACCATCTTAATACTGACTATAAGAAAAATTAGTAGAAAAGATTCAAAGAATTCATATAAAATTAAATTAATATATAGCTATGACTGTCTTAGATTGCCATATTAATGGATATTCAGAAGAAACTATGGAACTTCATAGGATATTTTGTACATTGCTCCCTGGACCATTAGGCTGTGGTCTATAGTCTAGAATCATATAAAATGTATTCTAATATGGAATTTCAGACCCTGTTCCAGGTCTACCAAATCAGAGATTGTCTGTTCAGAATAGTTGGAGGAAATTTTAGTTTATTAGGTCCGAGAAGCAATGCTCTACATCAGAATTGTTTGATGAAATTGGTATCTACCAGTTCATATCAAGGATATGTTTTTTTTTACTTGAGTTTTATAAATCAATATTTCAGTTCTCGTACTTATCTGTTCCTTCTAATTCAGTCAGACATATTTGACTTCCCCTATAGCCTATGTAGCTATGCAAAATAATAACCAAGAAAACCACAACAAATTGCAGTTTGAGATTCAGTGACAGACTATGGTTCAAGTAGACTACTTTTGACAACTGTTTTATCTACCTGAATATGCATTATAATTATATTTGGATAATGTTCAAAGTCAATGCGGGTTACAGTTGATTGATAACAATATGTTTTCTCTTTCAAGATCCAATTAGTGTTTAAAAATTCTCTTTGCTTACTGGGCAACTTTCATAAAGATCCATGCTTCCACATAGAAGCTGTGTGTGCACTTTCTCCCTCAAGTGTAGAGACATCACCTCAGCTTCAGTATATCTGCTGTACTGAGTAAACAGACTTTATAAACCATGTCTTGAAAAATAAACATGTTTATATTTGTCTTCCATAGACTAAGTTTATTTTTAAGTCTTACATGATATTGTTACTGAAGATTAAAGCACCATTAGGAGCTGATATGGTGTCATTGTTTTGGCAATGCTGATGATCAAATAATAAGGGCATTTTCTAACAGGTACATGAAAAATAATTTTAAAAACAGGCTGTTACCCTTAGGAATGAGTTTGCTTGTTGGGTGTATTTTAAATGTATTTTTTAAATATGTTTTTTTCTACTCAATAACACTACATAGCTCTTAGATGTTAGGATTAAGTATTCCATGTTGAAATGTGTGTCACTGGTTTTTTGATCTAGGGGATGTCATAAAACAGTTTCTGATCTCCTAGTGTAGCAGGCACTGTCATGTTGCACAGGAGGGAAACTGTAATTTAATTTTACTGAAATGTTTTGCAACATGAAGAAAGCTTTATGGATATTGAAAGGCTGTTGTCCCCTAGGGTTTAAAAATGAATATGCTTATCTCAGTGATTGAGTCTTCTGATAAGAAAAAAAAAATGGACATCTTCTACATTTCTACTTTGTTGGCTTTAAGGTATGGCATATTTTTAAAAGTAATGTATCTATGAAATAAAATCAGTTAATCAAAGCAGATAAAGATGGATGAGACATCACAGTTATTGATATTTTGTTAAGTTCATTGTTCATCCCTCAACGAAATCGTTCACTACTTAAACTAAACTTTAACATATAAATTTCTGTCTGCCTCTTGATGCAGTTCTTAGATTTTTTATTGCAAGTTTTCATTGTGACTTCTATTTCCTGACATTCTGTATAGAGAAAGATTGGGTGCTCATGAGGCACAGGCTGGAGAAGCAAAGCCTTCTGCAGTAAGCCACTACAACCTGGAAGAATGATGAGGAATCCTTTGCTCCCTTGATGATCTCTTATATGCTTGATTGATTTTTGCTGTATTCTTTGTTTGTCTTCTCTTATTGTTTTTTATCCCTAAGCCTTAGAAAATGTTTGCATTTCCCTTCTTTAAGGAAACCATTGAAGTTCCATGAAGCTAAAAGTAATCCTTTCTCCTTCTATTTTAATGAACACATTTTTATGCCTAATACATATGGAACATAAGTTTTCTTACTGCTTTCTGTAATTCAGAATTCATCTTCAAACCTTACAATAAACATCATAATTAATAATACTGTATTTATATAGGGTGCCCAAAGTTATGTGGGCTAATTGTAAAAGGAAAGTTTTCAGTGCTTACATGGACAAGTTGGTGTTCATTTGACATAAGTCTGGGTTAGAGTCTAGGTGTCTAAATCTAATTCAAATATTGCAAGTTAATTACTAGCATGAAGGCATTCTGACTTACCCATATTATAAGAATTACATTATGGATTTTAATAAACAAGTACTGATGTTTGTAGTTCAAAGGTGATACCACCAAGAGGACTCTCCAGTGCATGAGGTCACATCGAAAATCCATAGCTACAGATATAAATTTCAAAGTGGACTACTGGCTATTATCAGATACTAAGTCTTGTGCTAGCCTCTTTTTCTTATCGGTTAATTCTTAAATTTCACAACAAATGTGTTTATTTCTAATATAATTTACTTTAATATAGACTATTACTATATATTGTTGAGTATTAAAGCAGATCAATACATGGCAGCATTAACTCATAGTTTATTATATCTGATACCCAAGTGTACACCATTTTACTTACCATTCTGCTTTAAAATGTGTGTTGGCGATCACCTTCCAAGGAGACTGTTGTGGACTAAATTGTGTGTACTCAACACTCAATCTTTATGTTACACTTCTAATGCCTGTTATATTTAAGACAAGGCCTTTAAAGTGGTAATTAATGTTAAGGAAGAGGATATGAATAGGCTCTAGTCCAGTTTACTTAAACATGAATGTTGTATGTACAAGTTACACTGAGTTTAAATATTAAGTCTCCAGGAGTGTGAGCAAATAAATTTCACATCAGTCATCAAGTTAGTAATGTTTTGGTATAGCTGTCTCAATTCACCCTAAAGGGATAGTTAACAGCTATTGGAGAAGATGTGCAGTGGGAAATTTTGCAGAAACTAGAAGTGTAAGCTCTCAGTGTTTTGTTGTGCAGTAGACTTGTCTTAGTGTTCTATTGCTGGGAAAAATCAACATGACCAAGGCAACATTTTTTTTAAAGAATATGATGGCTTGAATAAAAATGGTTCTGATAGAGTCATATATTTAACATAGGTATTTTCTAATATCTGCCTAGTTGCTTTGTCAAACACAGAGTTTCTATGGGTTCCTGTCCTATTCAAACCAGCATACCCTGACTTAATTAATTACTTTTGAGACATAGTTCCCACTTTGGATAATATTTTGTGGTATCACATTGCACATTAATATAATTATTATTTATTTATCTATTCACATGCATAACACATAAAGCTTATGTGATTCTCCATGATAGTTCCATGCTAAGTGTGCTGAATGATAATTATAAACATCTATAATTCTCACACACAGGGCCCTCCCTTGAGCACTCATTTCAGTCCTAGGTAATCCCCTTCTCTTTTTAATTTCTTAATCACTTGATTTGTTTACATTTCAAATGTTATTACCCTTTCTGATATCGCCTCCACAAGCCCCATCCCTTCCCCCTCCCCTTGACCTCTAAGATGGTGCTTTACCGCCTAACAGCAGTAAGATAGAACCTGAATAGACCACCTCCAGTAGATAAACATGACCAGTGGAAGGATGTGGCCATCCACCCATCTAAAAAAAAAAAATATTAATCATTCTATTCGGTTACATCTCTAATGATATCCCACTTCCTGGTTACCCCCTTCACTAACCTCTATCCCATGATATCCCACTTTCCAGTTACCCCTCAACCAACCCCTACATCCACATCTGCCCTTCCTCCTCCCCTTTGTCTATATGAGAGTGCTCCATGACCCACCCACACTCTCTCATCCTATCACTTCA